>CAUYPK010071184.1:0-71400 GCA_963574355.1 Loris lydekkerianus | reverse complement strand
AAGTGGTTTGCTTGCAGCAGGCTCCTGAGTATCTGCCACTATAGGCACCCACCATAAATTTTAATGTAAGTTTAATAGATAATTTTTTCTAAAACACATAAAATTTATTCTAACACAATTACAGTCGTTACACAAACTCATCTCCACCATTTATCAACATCATAATAATGATGCCTAAGTGTTATAAACAATAATTAGACATTGTAAAGAACAAATGTCTTTGAGTTACATTTTTATTTTGACTTCCATTCTGAGACCACGATTTCCTCTATCTAAGAGGTAAATCATATGTGTATCAAATTTGTAAAGCTACAAAGCAAGCAGAGGAGTATAACTCAAAGTATAAAGGGAGAAACTACAACTTAAGTGTTTGTAATCAGAGATATGGAATATAAATACACCCCACAGAATGCTAGAAAGTCCTGAGATGGGGAGGTATCAGGTATCACAGGGGAAGGGATGAGATAAAGAGCTAAAAACAGGAGGCCTAAATTAAACTATGTGTACAAATTAATTATACCCCTGACCCTTGCTCACATACCACTATCACACCACCACATAAACCCTCATGAATGTTAATCAAGGGATCTTTCTCTAGGGCAGATTTTATCTGCCTTAGCACAAGATATCTTTAAACCAGATATTTCTTTGCTGTAGAGAAGTCCTGTGTATTTCAGTATATTTACTAACATCCCAGTCATGACAATCAGAAAATGTCTCTGACATTGCCAAATGTGCAATGGGGGGAGGGGCAAGATTTACCACCATCAGCATCACTCCTCCACAACCCTCAACTTCATTGAGAGCCACCAATATACAGGAACTGAACTAGAACTTACAGCTTCACTTTCACTAGACACAAGGGAGGGAAGAAGTAAGGTTTAGGGTTGCAAATAGGCATTTTAAGTATAAGTCTACATACTGGTAGGATCCTCAGTCTTCCTAGGACCACTCTAAACTAAGAACATCAGCAGCCAGAATAACCTCTAAGTGGAAAACTGCGAAAGTTTTCTCAGGAAAGACTAGAAGGCCTATCCAAAAGAAAAAAAAAATCCAACAAAGAATAACATTTGATAGACGTCCATACTTAACACTGAGGTACATACTTTTCCCCCTACAGTGAATTCACAGGTGCACAATCCTCACCCATGTACAAAGTTTCTAATCCATTTTCACTGCCAGCCAAAAATCACTAGATACTTGAAGAAAATAAACACAAATGAGAGATATCACAACAAACGGGGTGGGGGAATCCCAAAGAAAAGACGGGGAGAAAAATCTTCAATACCATTAATGATTTTTCTGAGATAAGGAATATATTGTATCTATAAAAAAACAGGATACTAGATTGTTTTTTAAAAGGAGGGGTAAGTAGGACAGAGAACAAAACTTTTTAAAAATACATGGAAGCATTAGAAGATAAAGTCAAAGACAAAGAAGTAAAAAGAATCAAGGTAGAGCGCTGCTTGCCAAACACAAAGCTCATAGGCCTTCTAGAACGACTTCCATGGATCTGATTGAAGTGAATGTTTGTCCAGTTCCTTCACCACTACCAACAATTTTCTATTCCACATTATGCTAACATGACAAAGAATCTTCTGCGAATGCAAATCCCCTCAATATGTTAACTAGAGATATTATTCATTAAAGGAAAAACTAAAACAGAGGTGTAAGAGGAGTCAATTCTAACAGTCTGATTGAATACATTAGCTCTTTATTAGAAATAGGTCTTATGTAATGAGGTATTTGAATGGCTTTTCTTATATTATTTGTGTTATTTGTTTTTTCTTTTTTTTGAATTTTGCTTTCAACTGTCTTAGTTTGAAGTTTTTTTTTTTTTAATTTTCTGCTTTTTTCTTTTCTTCCTTTAGCAATTCTCTTGCCTCAGCCGCCCAAGTAGCTGGGACTACAGGCGCCCGCAACAACACCTGCCTATGTTTTTTTTTTCCTTCTGTAATTCTCGTTGTTTTGGCAGGCCCGGGCTGGGTTCAAACCCACCAACCCAGGAGTATGTGGCTGGCACCCTAGCCACTGAGCTACCAGTGCTGAGCCAACATGATGGTTTTGATATAATGCCTATTAAACTTGGAGTAAATAAAGCATTACCCTGTTTTAAATGTTGGCTATAGCTTTTGTGGCCCTTCTCTGACTATAAAGAGTGTAGTAATTCCAAGAACTTTTCCAGAAGGAACTTTGTTTCAGATTATGCCTCAGGTCTACTAGAAAGCAAATACTGTCTTTTCAATCATGAGACTAACAACTCCAAACTAACATTTTTTTCTTGAGCTAAAAAAAGTCAAAAAAATGAAGGCCAATAAACAATATAATTTCTAAAGATTATAGCCAGGACTAAACACCTTTTTAGCTATTTTTCACTCCTAAAGCACTAACAAAACCTCCCTTAGTCATGGTAAACTATTACCTAACCTATAATTTTATACTGTTTCTTACTCTACCGCATCTTAAGCATTCATGGATAAACTCTGAGTATTTTGTAAAGCCCATAACATTGTTTCTGAAAAACAAAACAAAACCTCATAGAGATAAACAGCAGAAAATAGGAAAATCAGACAGTCCATAAGGTGCCAATATTTGACAACTAACAGGAAATCGAGGAGCAAAGCTTTTTGTAGGCAAGAGAATCACTTAAGCCCAAGAGTTGGGAGGTTGTTGTGAGCTCTGATGCCACGGCACTCTACCCAGGGCGACAGCTTGAGGCTCTTGTCTAAGGAAAAAGAAAAAAAAAAAAAAGAAAGAAAGTTCCAATATATGGAAAAAACTGAGTTTAGGTATGATTTATGTACTACTGGAGTCATCATGTTAATATCTGTTTTTGGGGATTTTTTTTGTCTCTTTGTTGCTCCTGAGTGTCATGGTGTCATAGCTCACAGCAACCTCGACTCTTGGGCTTAGGTGATTCTGTTGTTACCTCAGCCTCCCAGATAGCTAGGACTACAGGAACCTACCACAACCCCTGGCAATTTTTAGAGACAGGTCTCACTCTGTCTCAAACAAAAAAAAGTCTCACTTTGTCACACTGGGTAGAACGTCATGGCATCATAGCTGACAACAACCTCCAGCTCTTGGGCACAAGTGATTCTCTTCCCTCAGCCTCCTAAGTAGCTGGGACTATAGGCACCCACCACAACACCCAGCTGTTTTTTTTTTAAAATGGGGGTCTCGCTCTTGCTCAGGCTGGTCTCAAACCTGAGAAGTCAGGGTACTCCACCCTCCTTGGCCTCTCAAGAGTGCTAGGATTACAGGCATGAGCCACCACTCCTGCCTGGCCTTAATGGTAATATCTACCAAAAAGTTCAGTAAAAGATTATACTAAACTGCTTCTGACCATTAATTAGATCTAAATGTTTTATCATTATTAATTATGTAATGATGTTCTATAAAAGTCGTCCTCCCTGGCTCAGTGCCAGTGGCTTAAGCGGCTAAGAAACCAGCCACATACACCTGAACTGGCGGGTTTGAATCCAGCTCGGGCCCGCCAAACAACAATGATGGCTGCAACCAAAAAATAGCCAGGCGTTGTGGCAGGCTCCTGTGGTCTCAGCTACTTGGCAGGCTGAGGCAAGAGAATCGCTTAAGCCCAGGAGTTGGAGGTTGCTATGAGCTGTGATGCCACAGCACTCTACCTAGGGCAACAGCTTGAGGCTCTGTCTCAAAAAAAAAAAAAAAAAAAAAAAAAGGCGTACTCCCAACATCTTAAAGGTTAAAAACAAAAAGGATTTTTTTTTTTTTTTTGAGACAGACTTTCACTATGTCGCCCTTGGTAGAGTGCCGTACCATCACAGCTCACAGCAACCTCCAATCTTGGGCTTAAGCAATTCTCTTCCCTTAGCCTCCTAAGCAGCTGGGACTACAGGCGCCACCACAATATTGGCCTGGCTATTTTTTGTTGTAGTTGTCATTGTTGTTTAGCAGGGCCAGGCTGGATTCGAACCTGCCAGCTGTAATGTATGTGGCCAGTGCCATAACCACCGTGCTATAGGTGCTGAGCCTACTAAGGATTATTGAGAGAGATCTTCATGATAATAGTATAGTTCTACATGTTGATTGCATTGGTGGTTACACAGATCTATACTTGTGCAGTGGTTATACAAATCTCTCACATTGTACCAATGTCAATTTCCCAGCTTTGATACTGTACTAGGAGGCAGAAGGTTCACTTGAGTTCAGAAGTTCAAGACCAACCTGATCTAAGCAAGACCCCATCTCTACTAAAAAATAAAAAAATTAGCTGGGCATCAAGTCAACACCTTTACCCTCAGCTACTCAGGAGGCTGAGGCAGGATAATCACTGGAGCCCAGGAATTTGAGGTTGCTGTGAGCTGTGACACAACAGCACTCCACAGGGGGGCAACAAAGTGAGACTCTGTCTCAAAATAAAAAAAATTAAAAAAAAAAAACAAAACAAAAAAACAAGAGACAACCATTGGGAAAAACTGGGAAGCACACTTATTCTTAGAAATTAACTATAGCAAGAAGTTATTAATACCTAAAATTTTCTTCAGAAATGTACACTCCATTTTTCTCACGGGCTGCAGCAAGATCTCTCTTCAGGCGCTCTATTTCTTCTGTATATTCCTACACAAGAATGTTATAGGTGTCAATTTAGTACTTTTTTTCATTCAGTTTAGGGAGAATAGGCAATAAATAAAACACAAGTTAGTGTTTTTATGTTTCCTAAAACACAATAAAGCATAAGTTGTAATCATATTTTTCAAATCAACATTAAATTATTTAGAAATAAAGTTTTTCTTTTTTTTTTTTTCTTTTTTGAGAAAGATTCTCACTATGTCACCCTCAGTAGAGTGTGGTTGCACCACAGCTCACAACCTCAAATCTTGGACTTAAGTGATTCTCTTTACTTAGCCTTCCTAGTAGCTGAAAGTACAGGAACCTGCCACAATGCCCGGCTATTTTCTCGTTGCAGTTGTCATTGTTGTTTAGCTAGCCTGAGTTGGGTTTGAACCTGCCAACTCTGATGCATGTGCGTGGCACCGTAACCACTGTGCTACAGGCACCAAGCTAGAAATAAAAATAAAAGTCTGTCGATGGCTTTCAATCTCCTTTAAATGAACTCATTGTGAACATATAGGCTTCTCAAGAAAAAACACAACAAGGCAGTGCCTGTGGCTAAGTGAGTAGGGTGCCAGCCCTCGGTATATATACCGAGGGTGGCGGGTTTGAACCCAGCCCTGGCCAAAGTTGCAAAAAAAATAGCTGGGCATTGTAGCAGGCACCTGTAGTCTCAGCTACTCGGGAGGCCGAGGGAAGAGAATTGCCTAACCCCAAAAGCTGGAGGTTGCTGGGACATGTGACATCACGGCACTCTACCGAGGGAGACATAGTAAAACTCTATCTCTAAAAAAAAAAAAAAGAAAGAAAGAAAGAAAAAACACAACAACCATACCAAGCTTGGAGTATTTCACACTAAAAGAAGCCAAGATTCCTTAGAGAAGCATCTGATGCTACGACTAGGACAAGAATTATTCAACATGAACCTGGGACATTTTGTCAAACAAGATAGGAAGGAAGCAAACAAAGCCTACCATGCTAGTGAAAAGGACTCAAGAACCTACTTGAAGAGATAACCGTTAGTCAAAAAGAAGACAATTTGGGCATCAACAAGGATATTAACTACAAGAGATTAAACAAATATTTTAAATCTTGAGGTAATAAAGACACTAAAAAGCTAGGAAAACACTTAATTACTCTAATTATTGCCAAATAAAAGAAATTAATCAAGCATATGCCCTGACTTTCCTATAAGAACTATACCCCTGGGGTAGATATAGGCTGAGCATCCCTACCTAGAAAATGTGAAATCAAAAATGTTCCAAAAACTGAAAACTTTTTAAGTAATAACATATCACAAGTAGAAAATTCTACACGTGACCTCATGCAACGGGTCATAGTCAAAATACAGTCAAAACGTTTTCAGGGGCTCCGCCCTATAGCTCGGTGGCTACGGCACCAGCCACATACACTGGAGCTAGTAGGTTGGAATCCAGCCTGGGCCTACCAAACAACAATGACAACTACAACCACTATGAGTGTTATAGCGGGCACCTGTAGTCCCATCTACTTTGGGAGGCTGAATCAAGAGAATCACTTAAGCCCAAGAGTTGGAGGTTGCTGTGAGCTGTGATGCCACGGCACTCTACCACGGGCAACATAGTGAGGCTCTGTCTCAAAAAAAAAAAAATTATGTTGTTTCATGCATAAAATTATTTAAAATATTCCACTAAACTACCTTCTGGCTTCATGTATAAGGTATATATGAAACATAAATGAATTGTGTATCTAGATGTGAATCCCATTACCACCTATGTGTATAGCTGGTGAATCTATATATAAAATGTATGTTATATCATGCAAATATTCGAAAGTCTGAAAAAAACTAAAATCCAAAACACTTCTGGTACCAAGCATTTCAGATAAGGGATACTCAACCTATAGTTCAGCAATCACACATAAATAATGATTTAATTAATATTACTATTATAATCTTAAAAGGAAAACATGGATTAAGTCTCTTAATATCACCTGTTCACAAAAAGACAAAGAGCCAGACACAACATGCTTCCTACTGGAAGAACATACTACCACTTATGGATCAGTCTTTCCTAAAACAAATGAGACTAAAAAAAATTTTTTTAAATAATAAAAATAAAAATAAAACAAATGAGACAAAACCTGAATTTTACAAAGCCTCGAGATCCAACTACCAATTTGTAGAAAATACAAAGAACAGAAGAACACATCAAGAGATACTGTAAGAAAACTCTAAGACAAATAATATAGGTACTTCTACCAATAATTATAAGGGAAAATAAATGTTATATATATGTATATATTCTATATATAAACATATCAATACCAAATAAGTACATAAAAAGATGTTCAACATTATTAGCCATTAGAGCACTGGTTCTCAACCTTCCTAATGCTGCAACCCTTTAATACAGTTCCTTATGTTGTGGTGACCCCCAACCAGAAAATTATTTTCATTGCTACTTGATAACTATAATTTTGCTACTGTTATGAATCGTAATGTAAATATTTGATATGCAGCATGTATTTTCATTGTTACAAAGGGGTCACAACCCACAGGTTTCTCTCTACATTAGAAAAATGCAGGTTAAAACCACAGTGACGGGCGGCACCTATGGCTCAAAGGGATAGGGCACCAGCCTCATATGCCAGAGGTGGTGGGTTCAAACCCAGCCCGGCCAGAAACTGAGAAAACAAACAAACAAAAAAAAACACAGTGAGGTATCTATCACCTATCACATCTATCACACTGGCTAACATAAAATGCTACTGGTAAGGATGTGGATAAACTAATCACTAATATAGCTGGTGGGAATGTAAGACAGTACAGCAGCTTTGAAACACAGTTTGGCAGTTCCTTAAACTAAACATTCAATTACCATATAACCCAACAGTTACGTTCTTGGGCAATTATTCCAGAGAAATGGAAATTTATGTTTACACAAATATCTATAAATGAATGATAATAGCAGTTTTATTTCTAATAGCAAAAAAACTGAAATCAGTCCAAATGTCATTCAGCAGATGAATGCTTACATAAACTGTATGTATGAAACATCTGTGCCATGGAATACCAATTAGCTCTATCAAAGAAAGATCTAATGATACACACAACTGGATGAATGTCCAGATAATTCAGCTGAGTAATAAGGTAATCCAAAAGGTTTATATACTGTATGGTTCCATTCAATAACATTTCTGAAATTATAAAATTCTACACATAAAGAACAGATTAGTGAGTATCACTGATTAGTGAGTGTAGGGAGGGGATGGGAAGAAAATGGTTATAAAAGAGTAATATGAGGAATCCTTGTGATAGAACTACTCAGTACCTTGATTGTGGTAGTGGATTTATGAACCTACAAATATAACAAAATTATCTAGAATTAAATATATACACACATGAGTATAAGGAAAACTGGCGAATACAAACAGTGGATTGTTACCAATATCTCTATCTCTATCGTGATATAAGAAAGTTTGAAAAAATATACAAAAGATTTCTCTGTATTATTTCTTTTTTTTTTTTAACAGTCTCATTTTGTTGCCCCTGGTAGAGTAACATCACATCACAGCTCACAACAACCTCAAACTCCTAGGCTCAAGTTATCTTCTTGCCTGAGCCTCCCAAGCAGCTGGGACTACAGGTGCCCACCACAATGCCCAGCTATTTTTAGAGACAGGGTCTCACTCTTGCTCAGGTCGGTCTCGAACTCCTGAGTTCAGGCAATTCACCTGCCTTGGCCTCCCAGAGTTCTCAGTATTATTTCTTATAAATGTATGTAAATCTGTAATTATCTTGATGAAAACTTTAATTAAAAAAAAAGTGACCAAGAAAAGGAAAAGAGAAGCCAAACTAGGAAGAACTATTTGCAAATCATATCTCATAAGGGCTTATATCTAGAAAATATAAAGACAACTTATGACAAGAAGAAAGCAAGTCAATTAAAAATTGGGCATAGTTAGCCAAGTGTTGTGGTGAACACCTTGTAGTCTCGGCTGCTTGAGAGTGTGAGGCAAGAGAAGCTTGAGCCCAGAGTTTGAGGTTGCTGTGACCTATGATGCCATGGCACTCTACCCAGGGCCACAAACTGAGATTCTATCTCAAAAAACAAAACAAAATTGGGCAAAGCATTTGAATAGACATCTCACCAAAAACAAAATAAAATACAGATGGATAATGAACACATGAAAAAATGCTCAACTTCACAGGGAAATGAGGGCAGTGGCTCATGCCTATAATTCTAGCACTTTGGGAAGCCAAGACAGGAGGGTCATTTGAGGCCAGGATTTCAAGACCAGCCTGAGCAAGAGCAAGACTCCATCTTTATAAAAAATAGAAATATTGGGCAGCACCTGTAGCTCAGTGGGTACAGCACCGACCACATACACTGAGGCTGGCAGGTTCAAACCTAGCCCGGACCTGCCAAACAACAATGACAACTACACCAAAAAAATAGCTAAGTTTTGTGGCAGGCGCCTCTAGTCCCAGCTACTCGGCAGGCTGAGGCAAGAGAATCGCTTGAGCCCAAGAGATTGAGGCTGTTGTGAGGTGTGATGCCACGGCACTCTACCAAGGGTAACATAATGAGACTCTCAAAAAAAAAAAAAAAAAAAAAAAAAAAAACTGAGAAATAAAAGCACATCAGGTGGCGCCTGTGGCTCAGTGGGTAGGGCGCTGGCCCCATATACCAAGGGTGGCAGGTTAGAACCCGACTCCGGCCAAAGTGCAACAAAAAATAGCTGGGCATTATGGTAGGCACTCGTAGTCCCAGCTACTTGGGAGACTGAGGCAAGAGAATCACCTAAGCCTAAGAGCTGGAGGTTGCTGCAAGCTGTGACACCACCACACTTTACCGAGGGTGATAACATGAGACTCTGCCTCTTTAAAAAAAAAAAAAAAAACATATCAACACGGGCTGGGCACCTGTAGCTCAAGAGGCTAAGGTGCCACCACATACATCAGAGCTGGTGGGTTCAAATCCAGCTCGGGCCTGCCAAACAACGACAACTACAACTAAAAAATAGCAGGGCACTGTGGCAGGCACTGGAAGTCCCAGCTACTTGGGAGGCTGAGGCAAGAGAATCACTTAAGCCCAGAAGTTGGAGGTTGCTGTGAGCAGTGACACCATAGCACTCAACCCAGGGTGACAACTTGAGGCTCTGTCTCAAAAAAAAAAAAAAAAGAAAAAAAACAAACAAACAAACATCAACACAAAGACCTATACAGGAATGTTCATAGTGGTATTATTAGAAATGACCCAATGTCAATTGGTGAATGTATTAACAATTGTATTATCTATATAATGACAAACTATTCAACACTAAAAAGAAACGAACTGCTGATACATGTTACAACATAAATAGAACCATAAATGTTATGCTAAGTGAAAAAAGCCACTTGCAAAAAAGACCAAATATCATATGATTTTTCCTTCTAAGAAATGTCCAGAAAACACAAATCTATAAACAGAAAGCAGATCAGCAGATCAGCTCCTGATTGCAAGGAGCAACAGGAAACCTGATATTGATCAAAATTTTCTCAACCCAGATTGTGTGATATTGCAACACTCTGTAAATGTACTAAAAATCATTGAATCAAATGTTTACATTAGGTGGATATTATGTTGTGTAAATTATGTCTCAAAAACTAGGCCCATAAACTCATGCTTGTAATCCTAGCATTCTGGGAAGCTGAGGCAAGCGGATTGCTTGAGCTCAGAAGTTTGAGTCTAGCCCAAGCAAGAGACCCATCTCTAAAAAATAACCAGGCATTGTGGCAGGTGCCTGCAGTCCCAGCTAATCTAGAAGCTGAGGCAAAAGGATCACTTGAGCCTAAGAGTTTGTGGATGTACTCTACTCAGGACCACAGAGTCAAACACAGTCTCAAAAAAAAGAAAGAAAGAAAAGAAAAATAAATTAGGCAGGTGTTGTGACAAATGCCTATAGTCCCAGCTACTTGGGAGGCTGAAGCAAAAAGATGGCTGACACCATGGCACTCTAGCTTGGGCAAAAGATCGAGGCATTAAAAAAAACAAAAACCAAATTTTAAATATCATTTTTCCTTACCTCAAAATTTTCCTTAATAGAAGTTTTTAAAACACATACAAAAGTATAGAGAGGCTCGGTGCCTGTACTACAGTTGTTAGGGTGGTGGCCCCATACACGGAGGCTGGTGGATTCGAACCCACCCCGGGCCAGGAAAACAATGACAACTGCAACAAAAAAATAGCCAGGTGTTGTGGCGGGCCCAAGAGAATTGCTTAAGCCCAAGAGTTTGAGGTTGCTGTGAGCTGTGACACCACAGCTCTCTATTGAGGGCAACATAGTGAGACTCTGTCTCGAAAAAAAAAAGGTAAAGAGAATAGTATAATCAGCCCCTTGTTTTACCCAGCACATTTACCAACACACAGCATAAAGTAAGATTGGCCACTTCCTCCTCAGACTCAGGATTATTTGGAAGCAAAACCCATTATCATTTCATCCATTCACTTCAGTGGATGGGTATAGCTCTCTTAGAGTTGAGAGCATTTAAGACTACTATCACATCTAAAATGTTCGACATTGATTACTTCATATCAAATCCCTATAGTCAATGTCCCAATTTTACCGATTGTCTCACATGTGTATTAAATTGGTTTGTTGGAATCAGGACTCACTAGATTTGGTTGTTAGGTCTTAAGTAGCTGTCTAAATTATCATCCAAACTTTTAGAGTGAAAGTCGCCATTCATATTAATTACCCCAACACGACAAGGACTGTCTCAAGCAAACTAGGACTTAACACTTTCTAGTTTTAAGTCTCTCCCCTTCCCAAAGTGCGGGGATTACAGAAGTGAACCACTATGTATAGCTTCTAGTTTTTTTAATTAAGAAATATATTCTGGGCGGCGCCTGTGGCTCAGTGAGTAGGGCGCTGGCCCCATATGCCGAGGGTGGCGGGTTCAAACCCAGCCCCAGCCAACCTACAACAAAAAAACAGCCGGGCATTGTGGCAGGTGCCTGTAGTCCCAGCTACTAAGGAGGCTGAGGCAAGAGAATCACCTAAGCGCAAGAGCTGGAGGTTGCTGTGAGCTGTGACGCCATGGCACTCTACCAAAGGGCCATAAAGTGAGACTGTCTCTATTAAAAAAAAAAAAGGAAAGAAAATTCTGACTCGGCACCTGTAGCTCAGTGAATAGGGCGCCGGCCACATACACCGAGGCTGGTGGGTTCCAGCCCGGGCCAGGCCTGCTAAACAACAATGACAACTGCAACCAAAACATAGCTAGGCATTGTGGCGGGTGCCTGTTGTCCCAGCTACTTGGGAGGCTGAGGCAAGAGAATAGCTTGAGCCCAAGAGTTTGAGGTTGCTGTGAGCTATGACGTCAAGGCAGTCTACCAAGGGCAAAAAACAAAAAACAAAAAACAAAAAAATGATTATGTGTTTCAGTTGTTTTCACATTTGTCAAAGAAGGTTGAATTACTTCACAAAAATTCACAATTACCTTAATAAGAGCTTTTTTGGTGAGTTTCTGATTAACTTCCGGCTTATTCATTATGTTCTTTGCTCTGTGAGCATATTCCAAGGTACTCAGAGTTTCCTGTCATAAAAAGGCGAGGACAATTACTGAAGATATTGTGAAAATAACGTACTTCCATTATCTAAAATATTACAGAAGTTGTATAATAACTTACAAATAATAATTTATGGTAGTATCTAAACCAATGGTTCTCAACCTTCCTAATGCTGTGAACCTTTAATATAGTCCAAAGGGGTTGTGACCCACAGGTTGAGAACCGCTGAACTAAAAATCTACTCATTAAGACTGCTATGCCCACCCTTTAAAAAAGAAGTTGTTCAGAAGTACCTTATCTTTTCATGACTATAATCCTAGCATTTGAGAGACTGAGGCAGGTGGACTGCCTGAGCTCACAGGTTGAGACCAGCCTGAGCCAGAGTGAGACCTCATCTCGAAAAATAGTCAGGCATTGTGGTGGGCACCTATAGTCCCAGCTACTCAGGAGGTTGAAGCAAGAGAATTGCTTGATCCCAAGAGTTTAAAGTTGCTGTGAGCTATGATGCCATGTCACGCCACCAAGGGGGACAGAGAACCTGTCTTGGAAAAAAAAAAAAAAAGTTCCTTATCTTTTATCCTTCTCTTCCATTTTCAGGGTCTTTAGTCTTATTAATTCGACTCAACAATTTTTTCCTTTAGACTAGCACTAAACTTAATAAATCCTATCAATTGATGAATAAACTGTCCTATATCCATATAATGAAATATTATTCAGCCACTAAAAAGGATACATACTACAACATGGCTGAACCTTGAAAACATGCTAAGCTGCTGAGCACAGTGGCTCACACCTGTAATCCCAGCATTTTGGGAGGCCAACGTGGGAGGATCCCTTGAGACCAGCTTGGTAACATGGCAAGAATCCCACATCTCTACAAAATATACATAGTATATATACATTTAAAAGTAGCCAGGTAGGCTCTGCACCCATAGCACAGTGGTTACAGTGCCAGCCACATACACCAAGGCTGGCGGGTTCAAACCCGGTCTGGGCCAGCTAAACAACATTGGCAACTACAACAACAAAAAAATAGCTGGGCATTGTGGCGGGCGCCTATAGTCCCAGCTACTTGGGAGGCTGAGGCAGGAAGATCACCTGAATCCAGGCATTCAAGATTGTAGTGAGGTCTACAACCCACTAGCCTTTAGCTTTAGTGACAAATTGAGACCCTATCTCTAAAAAAAGTAAAATAAAACATTATGCCAAGTGAAAGAAGCCAGTCACAAAAGACCACATATTATATAATTTCATTTACATAAAATGTCCAAAATAGACAAATTTATAGATAAACATACAAATAGTAGTAGTGGCCTAGGACTGGGAATGAATAGATAGAAAATAATTGTCAATGGATACGATGTTTCTTTCTAGGGTGAGGAAAATATTCTAAACTTAGATTTTAGTAATAGTTGCACAACTCTATGAATTACTAAAATCACTGAATTGATATACTTTAAATAGATGAATTTTATGGTATGTGAATTATATCTCAATAAAGGTATTTTTTAAGCCGGGCATGGTAGCTAGCACCTGTAATCCTAGCACTCTGGGAGGCCAAAGCAGATGGATCACCTAAGCTCTGGGAGACTCCATCTTTACTAAAAATAGAAAAAAACCAGCTGGGCGTTGTGGCAGGCACCTGTAGTCCCAGCTACTTGGGAGGCTGAGGCAAGAGGACTGCTTCAGCCTAAGAGTTGGAGGTTGCTGTGAGCCATGACACCATAGCACTCTACCCAGGAAAACTGAGTAAGACTCTGTCGCCGAAAAAATAAATTAAAAAACAACAGCTCTTTTTTAAAATGAAGGGTAAGCTGGAGATATTACAAAAACTTCTAAACTCTATTTAAAGCAGATGATGGCAATAAAATAAAAATAGATTTTACGGGCAGCGCCTGTGGCTCAAAGGAGCAGGGCGCTGGCCCCATATGCTGAAGGTGGCGGGTTCAAACCCAGCCCCAGCCGAAAACTGCTTCTCTTGGTATTCCCCTCTGTTCCCACACATCCAACTGGGTTTTCACTCCTCTCTCAGCAGCCTGTATAATAGTAACATTCACTAGTCCGGTTTTTAAGTCCTGAATTAGATCTATACATCACTCACTACTAATGACCACAGCAATTTTCTTTGAAGTCTGTGTGGAAAAAAGTCTTTAATTAACTGGCTTAATAGGTGGCTCCATGGCACAATGGATAGCGCATTGGACTTCTAAGTAACTGGCTTAAGATTAAAAACTCTGCCAGGAAAGAAAAAGATAACTTTTTCAGTGGTAACCTCTTATATACATCCATATGCAATGTCCAGATTCTGTTGTACTATAACATAGAATGAATGAAGCCAGTAAATGAACTTTTAAAATATGTGATACCTAAAGAAGATTACGACTACTACACCTACAGTTTCCCTTCAAAGGGCTTACCTCAAGATTGAGAGATGCAGGAGAAATTGTTGCAATTATAGATGTTCTTGTGCGCCCCCCAAGAGAATCCTGGAGGATTCTAGTTAGTTTAGATTCTCGGTAAGGAACATGGGGTGTTCTTTCTACAAGTGCAGTAATAACCCTTCCCAAAGTCAACAGGGATTGATTGATATTTCCAGCTTCTCGAGCTCTCTTATCAACAGCTCCAGAACGGCCAATGTTTTCACTTCCTGCAAGATCAACCTTTAAAAATAAAAAATCAGCCTATCATTGCCTTCAAAGACTTTCATTCTCATACATATAATGTATTAAATAGCCAACCAACCAATTTTTCTATCATTAAGAAATTTATTGTCCCACTACAGTGACTACAAAAATATTGTTTAGAACTGGTTTAGAAGAACAAAATTTCAAGCTGCTATGTCAGGTGGTCAAGAATGAAACAGTAATATTAAGATAGATGCTTACCAAGTTCAACTTTCCAATTTTAACAAGCTCTTCTCCATCAATTGTAGTTTCTTTCATATGTATTGTAACGGAGAAAACTGAGTGAGATCGACTAGAAAACAAGATCAAATCGTTCAATCATTATAATGCAAAATACAATTGCTTTCTTAAAGTATTGAAAACAGGAAAGGAAGATCTAAGTCCAAAAGGGTATAGAAAGATAATACCAGACAGGCAATTTCAGTAAGACTTTGTCGTTGCTTTTTATTTCCTTGCTTATTTTGTTTCTTTGCTTTTTTGTTGTTGTTGAGACAGGGTCCCACTCTATGCCCTGAACAGAGTGCAATGGCGTTATAGCTCATTGCAACCTCAGACTCAGGCTGTGGGCATCCTGCTGCCTCAGCCTCCAGAAGCCACTGGGATTACAGGTGCTCACCAAGGCACCTGGCTAGGTTTTTCATTTTTTTATGAGTTAGGGGTCTCACTCTTGCTCAGGTGAGTCTCAAACTCATGAGCTCAAGCAATTCTCCCTCCTCAGCCTCCCACAGTGCTGGGATTATAGGCGTGAGCCACTGCACCCAGCTTCAGTAAGACTTTGGAAGACACCTAGAAGCTGGATATAACAATGATTTGGTTTTTGTGTCTCATATCTACTGCCTACAGGGAGATCCCAGTAAGTAGCTACCTAAAAATACCCCAAAGACTTAGAATCTCTAAAGGACCTCTTAGACCTCTAAAAGATGGATGTGGAATGGGATTGAGACAGTTGCCTGGTGTATCAAGAGGAAAATACTTGCAATCAACCTTCCTATTCATGAGAAACATTTAAAATAAGTCATTACCATAAATTCATATAGCACCAGGCAGATGATCAGATTATTCCCACTTTTCCTACTTCATGTCAACCATTGTGTACATGTACAAGTACATTCCTCCTCTGCTTTGTGAATACCATCAGAAATAAATAACTGCTCTCCTCAAAGAGCAGAAAAAGTAAATAGCATGATTACTGAAACACTATAAGATAATCACTGCTGGACTATAAAATGTTCAAAAGTCTACCTTATGCTAAATATTGATATTTGACCTTTCCTTTCTAGCATTTGGTGAAAATCATTTTTTTGTTTTGTAGAGACAGAGTCTCACTTTATCGCCCTGGGTAGAGTGCCATGGCGTTACACAGCTCACAGCAACCTCCAACTCCTGGGCTCAGGCAATTCTCTTGCCTCAGCCTCCCGAGCAGCTGGGACTACAGGCGCCCACCACAATGCATGGCTATTTTTTTTATTGCAATTTGGCCGGGGCCAGGTTTCAACCCACCACCCTCGGTATATGGGGCCAGCACCCTACTCACTGAGCCATAGGTGCCACCTGAAAACCATTAAATATATTTGTTAATGTCACTGATAGCTGGTGAAGAATACGGTAATTTCTAATTTTCTCCTTTGTACTTTCATATTACTTAAAAAATACTTTTTTTCAGCTGGCACTGTGGCTCAAGCCTGTAATCCTAGCACTCTGGGAGGCTGAGGCGGACGGATTGTTTGAGCTAAGGAGTTTGAGACCAGCCTGAGCAAAAATGAGACCTTGTTGCTAAAAATAGCCAGGCAAGGCAGCACCTGGGCAGGGCACTGGCCACATATACTGAGGGTGGCCCGGCCCAGGCCAAACTGCAACAAAAAAATAGCCGGGCATTGTGGTGGGCATCTGTAGTCCCAGCTACCCGGGAGGCTGAGGCAAGGGAATCGCCTAAGCATCGCCTAAGCCCAGGAGTTGGAGGTTGCTGTGAGCTATATGACACCATGGCACTCTACCATGGGCTATAAAGTACAACTCTGTCTCTACCAAAAAAAAAAAAAAAAAAAAGTAGCCAAGCAGTATGGCAGGTCCCTATAGTCCCAGCTACTTGGGAGGCTGAGATAAGAGAATTGCTTAAACCCAAGAGTCTGAGGTTGCTGTGAGCTAAGACACCACGGCATTCTATGAAGGGTGTGCAAGTAAGACTCTGTCTCAAAAAGAAAAAAAAAAAATCTGACGCCAGGCACGGTGGCTCACACCTGTAATCCTAGCACTTTGGATGCCGAGGCAGGTAGACTGCCTGAGCTCACAGGTTCAAGAGCAGCCTGAGCCAGAGTGAGACCCTGTTTTGAAAAAATAGTCAGGTGTTGTGGCAGGCGCCTGTAGTCCCAGCTACTTAGGAGGCTGAGGCAAGAGGATTGCTTGAACCAAGGAGTTTGAAGTTGCTGTGAACTATGATTCCATGGCACTCTAGCAAGGGCAACAAAGTGAGACTGTCTCAAAAAAAAAAAAAAAAAAATCTAGTTCTAACAATCATTTTGTAGCTTAGAGAAACTGATGTTCAGACAAATTCAACTGAAGATAGCCCTTGAGAGGCACTTTGGTAGAGCTCCTACTGATGTTAGCCATATTTTAAAAACTATGAATGCTTAGTAGAAAGTCAAATCAGGTGGCACCTGTGGCTCAACGGAGTAGGGCACCGACCCCATATGCCAGAGGTGGTGGGTTCAAACCCAGCCCTGGCCAAAAACTGCAAAAAAAAAAAAAAAAAAAAATAGAAGAAAGCCAAATCTTTATTTTAAAATGGCTTTATTTTAATGTAGGGAGACAGGTGATCACTGATACTGACTTTCCTAGAATGAAAGGGACACATTTCTTTTCTCTAGATATTTTTTACTGAAAGATAAAATTCCTATTCCATGAATTTATATGACTTAAGAACTTCTTTTTTCTTATATGTAGACTTGAGTCAAGTCCCAAGTTCTATAAAAACTAAGATGGAGGTTTTTAAACTATGGCTAACATCAGTAGGAGCTCCACAAAAGTGCCTCTCAAGGGCTACCTTCATAAAGCTAAGGAGGTAAGTAAGCCTCCAAGTGTCCCATTCCAAAATCTACAACAGCTACATTTTATTGTGGGATTCAATATACAATTTCATTTGCAAGAAAGAATTGTTCTGCTTTAAAAAAAGTTTAATATTTCTGCTCTAGTTCAGCTTTTCTTGTTCTCCTTTCAACATTCTTCCAGTTTTGATGACCTCCCTATAAATCTCAAGCCAATTACAAAGACCTCCTCCTTATAACCCAAAATCTAGGTATGTGATGACCCACATGCCCGGACCCACCCCAATTTGACTTCCCCCAAGTTCCTAATTCTTCCTAGAAAATGGGGCTAGAAAGGAGACTATGGTTTTCTTACCTAGAATATGCATTCATCAAAGTGGCTGCAGTTTTCCTTTTTGCTGCCCCCTTCTCCAAAATTTGATAGACTTCATCTTTGTTGTGTACTGTAATTTCTTCTAAACCTTTGATTATCACTCCCCTCTGACCAAAATATCAAAAGAACACCCATTAGACTGTAAAAAGAATATGTATGTAGCATCCTTTCAAAGCCTCACACATTAAAATTTACATACATTTCATTCTCAAAGACTGAGTTACCTTGTTGCGGGGATCATCAAACATCTGCAACCTCTCAGAAACATCAGAAGATGGATTAAGAAGATCAAAAAGTTCTTCATTATAGATTTCCAACAGAGACACTTTGACTGAAAATTCAGTACCATTATCACTAAGTTTCTCAAATATTTGATGAAGGGTACGTGGAATAATACCAGCCAAAGGATCCTGAAATTATATTAATAAGGGTTAATACAAAGGAAGAGTGCCATTTACCATGGCACTTAAAACACAAGGGCCTCCTTCATATTATATGTATGTAAGTATGCCAAAACAAGCTAACAAAAAACCCACAAATCTAATCTTAGATTTATAACCATCAGATGTTACAACCATCTGTTCAACATATTCTTCATCCTCCATAAATGTGGGATATCTGCTAGTCCTAAGCATAGGACTTCAGGTCTATGCTTATCTTCAGGCCTAAGCATAGACACCAACTGAACCAAGCTTCTTAAAAAGCCAACCTCAATAATCCTGCCCAACCACACTATGCTTTAAGCCTATTCCATACCTCCTACAGTTACTTCAATAGCTTTATTATCCACATGTAAAGGAAGTCAATGGCTCAATTATGTAACCACTAGAAACAAGGAACGATCTAAATATCATTAATTTGGAAAATTAACTTAGTTATTAAATTATTTAAATTTAAACTCATTTGATAATCATTTTTGTGCCATGTTCTATATGCTTTCTATATCACAAGATACAGTAATCTTAACTTTAAAACACTCAAGGTCATCATTAATAAAGTTCCATACTGCCCAGTACCATGCTAACTTTTTGAGATTCATTCTCTCACTAAAGACCTCCCCTTCAAGCTCTACTCATACTCATCCTTTTTCACAATATTCTGCTCCAATTATTCTGTCTCGAACAGATCCCTATTTTATCACTTAATTGTGACATATATACTAGTCCTCCCTCTCCCATTATGATTATATTTTTTGAACAGGTGTCATGTCATACATTTTATTTATTTATTTATTTTGAGACAGACTCTTAAGTTGTTGCCCTGGGTACAATACGCTGGCTCACAGCAACCTCCAACTATTGGGCTCAAGTGATCCTCTGGCCTCAGGTTTTCTATTTTAGTAGAGATAGGGTCTCGCTTTTGCTCAGGCTGGTCTTGAACTCATGAGCTCAAGAAATCCACCCACCTTGGCCTCTCAGAGTGCTGGGACTACAGGCATGAGCCATTGCGCCCGGCCATACAGTTTAATCTTACTATAGCAATAGTTTATCTTAAAGTCATGTTTGACAGGAGCATTTTGAACTTCTCTATTTCGAGACAACAAACAGAACTCAACCAAATTTATTCAGTTAAATTTCAACCAAGTATGTTATATACAATAAATACCTCTTCCCAGGTATACTCCTCATTAGGTGACCTTTCACCTTCCATTGTAAAGGTTTTTCCAGTGCCAGTTTGGCCATATCTGTCAAGATTAGCGAAAGTATTAAATCAGAAACAAATACATGCATCTAAACTTTATCAACTTGAAATATAGTGCTTCACTTACGCGAAGATAGTGCAATTATAGCCCATAATAACTTCATCCAGAATTGGACAAACAACACTTCGGTAAACATCAATTTGTTTAGTCGATGCTCCAAAAACCTATCAAAAAAAGTTTTTTTCTTATAAACAGAAAACTCGAAATTACTCATTTTAATGATTTCATTTTTAGTATATTAACTTATTCTGCCAACTAGAAATCATCTGACAAATTGAAGAGACGACTGAAATTTGTTAAGTGTACACCATTTTCCAGATGAAATACATATATCAGAGTTACTTTACATTAGTGGATAATTAAGAAGGTGCACTATATCTTACCATATCAAAAGTGTATGTCTTCCTTGAGCTCTTATCAGCCAGTCCTCCAGTCCGTACACTAACTTCTTTTCGTACATGATCACATTCTACTATTGAATGGGCATTAGCTTTCCTTTCTGCCAAATTAAATGGTCTGAAAAAGAAACAGGTGTTCAAGAACTCTTAGTTATCAGGTCATCAGTGACATTTATTTTCATTAACTACATCAGTCAAGACAAATGTGAAGTATGAAATTCTGATGGGCATTACATGGGAACTAAATGACACTGCCAAAGCAGATCGTAGATATATAAAGGTCTCAATTCCCAGAAATAAAATTTGTTTTTTTAATCTCCAAAAATATGTAATCCATTACAATTCTCACAAATTCTTAGAGTAGATGCTAACAGAATTTAACTTGCAAAATATTCCAAATTGGGGCTGGGCGTGCCTATAATCTCAGCATTTGGGAGGCCGAAGCAGGTAGATGGCATGAGCTCACAGGTTCAAGACCAGCCTGAGCCAGTTGTCTCGAAAAATAGCCAGGCGTTGTGGTGGGCACCTGTAGACCCAGCTACTTGGGAGGCTGAGGCAAGAGAATTGCTTGAGCCCAAGAGTTTGAGCTAAACAAAATAAACAAACAAACAAAGAAAGCAAACGAAATCAATGGTCAAAGACAAAAAACTTCTCTAAGATTAGGAGCAAAGCAAGGATTCACACTTTTACCACTTTTTATTTTTATTTTTTGAGACACAGTCTCACTATGTCACGCTTGGTAGTGTGCTGTGGTGTCACAGCTCATAGCAACGTCAAACTCTTGAGCTTAAGCCATTCTCTTGCCTCAGCCTCCCAAGTAGCTGGGACTACAGGTGCCCATCACAACGCCCAGCTATTTTTGTTTCTGTTATTGTAGTTGTCATTGTTGTTTTAGAAGGCACGGACTGAGTTTGAACTCACCAATCCTGGTGTATGTATGTGGCCAGCACCCTAAGCACTGAGCTACAGGTGCCAAGTCCACTTTTACCACTTCTATGCAACATAGATTCTAGCCAAAGCAATTAGGCAAGAAAAAGAAGTAAGAAGTATCCACATTGGAAAGAATTACAATTATTTGTTTGCAGATAATACAGTCTTCTATGTAGAAAAGCCTAAAGATTCCACCAAAAAAACTGTTACAACTAATACATGAATTTAGAAAAGTAGCAAGATACAACTTCAACGCCCAAAAATCAGTTGCATTTGTACACACTAAAAATGAATCTGAAAAGGTAACAATTCCATTTAACATTGCATGAAAAGGAGTAAAATACTTAGAAATTAATTTTTTTTCTTGCCTCAAAAAGTGACATTTATTCAAAGAAAAAAAAAAAAAATGACAAGATGTCCATCCCTTGGCTCCCTTCCCTCCCCTCTCCTGCTGCTCCTCAGCCCAAGATTGAACCCTGGCTGGGGCTAGGTAGCAGGACAGCCCCTCTCAGATGAGGTCTGCAACGTTGAGGGGCATCTCCTAGATGGAGGTGTTATAGAAGGTCTCAATGTCTCTAAGAGTCCTCTTGTCTTCTCGGTCACCATGTTGATAGCCACACCCTTACGGCCAAACCGTCCACCATGACCGATTCTATGGATATAGTTTTCTCTGTTGGTAGGAAGATCATAGTTGATGACTAAAGAAACCTGCTACACATCTATGCCTCTGGCCAGCAGGTCAGTGGTAATCAATCCTTGGCTAGAGCCAGAACGGAACTCTCTCATGATCACATCTCATTCCTTTTGGTCCATATCTCCATGCATGGCAGACACAGTGAAATCTTGGGCATGCATCTTCTCAGTGAGCCAATCAACATTCCTCCGGGTGTTGATGAAGATGACTGCCTGGGTGATGGTCAGGGTTTCATGTAAGTCACACAGTGTGTCCAGCTTCCACTCCTCTCGTTCCACATTGATGTAGAATTGGCGGATACCCTCCAGGGTCAACTCTTCCTTCTTAACAAGAATCCAAATAGGGCCCTCATGAACTTCTCGGTCACCTCAAGCACATCAGAAGGCATTGTAGCTGACAGTAAAACCACCTGGGTGTTGCTGTTGAGCTTTTGGAATATGTCATAGATCTGGTCCTTAAATCCACGGCTTAACATTTCATCGGCTTCATCTAGTACAAACATCTTGATGTATTTGGGAGACAGGTATCTCCAGTTAAGCATATCAAACACTCGGCCAGGGGTACCCATGATGATATGGGGAGCTTCCATTTGCAGTTTTTGCACTTCAGCACGAACGCTGGTGCCCCCAGTGCAGGCACGACAGGAGGCACCCAGGTAGTCTCCTCATGCCATGACCACCTTCTGTATCTGCTGAGCCAATTCTTGAGTGGGTGCTAAGACCAAGGCCTAAGTGGCCTTTAGATCCAATTCAATCTGCTGCAAAATCGAGATAGTAAAAGTGGCTATTTTCCCAGTCCCAGATTGGGCTTGCACGATCACATCATAACCCTTGACACAAGGAAGAATGGCTCACTGCTGAATGGCAGAGGGCTTCTCAAAACCAAAGGCATAGATACCACGGAGGAGGGACTCCAAGAGAGTCATGTGATCAAAGCTGTCAACAATCTCATTCCATTTACTCTCGATGACGCCTTCAGGCTCCATCCCATCAGGTCCATTGTCTACAGATAGGAGTCGGGCCTCGAGGTCTGGCAGCCATCTTGGGGTCCTGCACCCTTACAGGTGCGGAGGCGATAGTCTTAGGAATCAATTTAAATAAAACATTGCTGGAAAAAAATTAAAGGCAACATAAACACAGAACACAACATAAACATAGAAACACATCTCATGTTCATGAACTGGAAAACTTAATATACCCAAAGTGATCTACAGATTCAACATAATCCCTATTAAAATCCCAACTACTAGTAAGGCTGAGACAGAAGGACGTTTGAGCCCAGCAGTTTGAGTCCAGCTTTGACAACATAGTAAGACCCTAATCTCAAAAAAAAAAAAAAAAAGAAGAGAAAAAGAAAAAATCTCAATGACATGTTTTGCAGAAATAGAAAACCCCATTCTAAAGCTCATGGAATCTCAAGGGACTCTAAGTAGCCAAAACAAACTTGAAAAAGAACAAAGCTGGAGGTCACACTTCCTGATGTCAAAATTGATTACAAAGCTACAGTAATCAAAACCTTTTGGGGTGGCGCCTGTGGCTCAAAGGAGTAGGGCGCTGGCCCCATATGCCAGAGGTGGTGGGTTCAAACCCAGCCCTGGCCAAAAACTGCAAAAAAAAAAAAAAAACTTTTGGTACTAACAGACATACAAACCAAAGGAAAAGACTAGAGCCCAGAAACAACTCTTCTCATATATAAGCAAATAATTTTTGACAAAAGTACCAAACCATTCAATGGAAAAAGGACAGTCTTTTTAACAAATGATACTAGGAATATTTGGATATCCACATGTAAAAAATGAAATTTGACTCTCATCTATATGAAAATTAACTCAAAATGGATCAAAGACTTCAATGTAAGATCTAAAACTATAAAACTCTTAAAAGAAAACAAAAAGCATCATATCATTAGATTTGGCCATCTTTCTTGAATATGACACCAAAGGCACAGGCAACAGCAAAAATAGACAAATTGGACTTCATAAAAACGTAAGATTTGGGGGCACCAAGAGATAGTAGTCTCAGCTACTCAAAGGCTAAGGCAAGAGGATCTCTTGAGCCCAAAAGTTTGAAGTTGCAGTGAGCAATGACAATGCCAGTGTACTCTACTAAACCAGGTGATAGAGTGAAACCCTGTCTCAGAAAAAAAAAAAAAAAAAAAGGAACAGAGCAAAGAGGCAACCTATAGAATGGGAAAAAATTTGCACATAATATATCTGAGAAAGTATTAATATCCAGAATACATAAAGAATCCCTAAAACTCAAAAAGAAAGCAATACAATTTAAAAATGGGGAAAAAAAAAAAAAAAAAGATATATCTAGGCCAGACGAGGTGCCTCACACCTGTAATCCTAGCACTGTGGGAGGCCAAAGCGGGTGGATTGCCTGAGCTCACAGTTTTGAGACCAGTCTGAGCAATTGTAAGAGCCTTTCTCTAAAAATTAGCTGGGTATTGAGGTGGGCACCTGTAGTCCCAGCTACTTCGGAGGCTAAGACAGAGAATTGGTTGAGCCCAAGAGTTTGAGGTTGCTGTGGGCACTCTACCAAGGGCGACATAATGAGACTCTGCCTCAAAGTTTAAAAAAAAAAAAAGGTGGCACCTGTGGCTCAAGGAGTAGGTTGCCAGCTCCATATACCAGAAGTGGCGGGTCCAAACCTGGCCCCAGCCAATAAATAAATAGACCAAATATTTAAAAAAAAAAAAAAAAAAAAAAGCTGAGGGTGATGGCTCATGCCTATAATCCCAGCACTCTGATAGGCCAAACCAGGAAGATCACTGTGAGCTCAGGAGCTCAAGATGAGCCTGAGTGAGAGGCCCCCTCTCTACTAAAAATAGTTAATAAAAAAAAAAAAAAAATTAGCCAGGAGTCTGAGGTTGCTGTGAGCTAGGCTAATGCCATGGCAGTCTAGCCTGGGGCTACCACAGAGTGAGATTTTTTTTCTCCCCCCCCCCCAAAAAACAGGAATTATTAGAGTATTATGAACAAATGGACACCAACAAATTGGATAGCTGAACAAATTCCTCTATAGAGAAATGAATTCCTCTGTAAAGACACAAACCTTATCAAGACTAAATCTCAAGAAATAGAAAATCTAAATAGACTTGTAACTTGTAAGGAAATGGAAACAGTAATCTAAAATCTACCAACAAAGAAAAGCCTAATAGTTTCAGTGGTATATTCTACCAAAAATTTCAAGACTAATAACAATTCTTAAACATTCTATGAGGCCAGCATTACCCTGATACCAAAGCCAGACAAAGATATCACAAGAAAATTACAGATCACTATCCCCTAGGAACACTGATGTAAAAGTCATCAACAAAATACTAGCTGGTCAGGGGCACTGGCTCACCACTGTAATCCTAACACTGGGAGTCCAAGACAGAGGACTGCTTAAGGTCAGGAGTTAGAGACCAGCCTGAGCAACACAGTGAGACCCCAACCCAACAAAAAATAGAAAAAATTAGTGCTGAGCTCTTAATAGTCCCAGCTACTGGGGAGGTTGGAGCAGGAGGACTGCCTGAGCCCAGGGATTTGAGGCTACAGTAAGACATGACTGCACCACCATGCTCCAGCCTAGGAGATAAAACATGAACCTGTTCCCCCAGAACTTAATGTCCTAGCAAACTAAACTTAGCATCATATACAAAGGGTGATACACCATGACCAACTGAGATTCATTCCTAGAATGTAAGGATGGTTCAACTTAGAAAAATTGATCAATGTAATATACCATATCAGCAGAATGAAAGAAAAAAAACCACAGGATCAGCTCAGCGCCCATAGCACAGTGGTTACGGCGCCAGTCACATGCACCAAGGGTGGCAGGTTTGAACCCGGCCCGGGCCTGCTAAACAACAATAACAACTGCAACCAAAAAATAGCCAGGTGTTGTGGTGGGTGCCTCATAATGAACACATGAAATAATGCTCAACTTCACAGGGAAATGCTCACTAAAACCTCATTAAGAGCTGAGGGCAGTGGCTCATGCCTATAATCCTAGCACTTTGGGAAGGTAAGATAGGAGGATCATTTGAGGCCAGAATTTCAAGACCAGCCTGAGCAAGAGAAAGACTATCCTTATAAAAAATAGAAATATTGGGCAGTGCCCATAGCTCATTGAGTAGGTCACCGACCACATATACCCAGGCTGGCAGGTTCAAACACAGCCCAGGCCAGCTAAACAACAATGACAACTACAACTACACCAAAAAAAAAAAAATCGGGTGCTGTGGCAGGCACCTGTAGTCCCAGGTACTTGGGAGGCTGAGGCAAGAAAATTGCTTAAGCCCAAGAGTTAGAGGTTGCTGTGAGCTGTGATGCCACAACACTCTTCTCAGGGTGACATAGTGAGACTCTGTCTCAAAACAAACAAGCAAAAATTACAAATAGAATTATCATATTCATATGATCCAGTAACTCCACTTTTGGGTAAATACCCATGTTCACAGAAGCATTATTCACAGAAAGCTAAAACACAAAAGCAACTCAAGTATCCATTAACAGATTAATGAATAAAGCAGAATGGGGTACACAGGTATAGGATTATATGCATAAACCACATTTAGCCTTAAAAAAGAAATCCTGACATGTTACAACATGGATGAAACTTGAGGACATTAACTTCATCACAAGATGATAAATAACTGTATTATAATTCTATTTATATGAAGTATTTGAGGTGGTCAAAATCATAGTAGAACTAGCAGTTGCCAGGAGTTCGCAGGTAAAGGAAATGGGGAGTTATTATTTAATGGGTATAGAGTTTTAGTTTTTCATGATAAAAAGAGTTATGGAGATGGATGGTAATATTAGGTTGCAAAATACTACTAACATATTTAGTACCACTGAACTGCATATTTAAAATGGTTAAGATGATAAATTTTGCCTATTTGAAGACAATTTTTTAAATTGGGGAAAAACAGGTCAGGCACCATGGTTCACTCCTTTAATCCTAGCACTCTTGTTGGTGTCTCAGAAACCCCATCTCCTGTTTGGGCTTTCTTTCAATGCCACTAGCAAGTGACCCCAGAATCTGAAAGCACTTTACCTTGGCTGGCAAAAAAGAAGTTACACAGCTATGTAGACAATTAGCTAGTTCTATTTGATAAGCAGATAGAACACACTTAAGTTTTAGAAGCAGACAGAACACACCAGGGAGGTGTGGGTCTCTTCCTCACAAATGAGGAAGAACCCATTACAAACTTTCCCCTTGTATTTAGTCCCTAATTCCTAGCTTTGTTCCACCTAATGTTTATGCATTTTGGGAAGTATCGACTGCCTTTTGGAAAATCTCATTTTCCTCTTCTATTTACTGATTGGTTCACTTAGGGTATAGGTTAAGCAGACTTCTCCATCAAAAAAATTCAGATTATCTGGGCATGGTGTCACACGCCTATAATCCTAGCACTCTAGGAGGACAAGACTGGTGGATTACTTGAGCTCAGGAGCTCAAGACCAACTAATCGGGCATAGTGGCAAGTGCCTATAGTCCCACCTGTTAGGAAGGCTGAGGCAAGAGGATTGCTAGAGGCCAGGAGTCTGAGGTTGCTGTGAGCTAGGACACCAGAGCTCTCCACCCAGGGTGACACAGGTAGACTCTGTCTAAAAGAAAAACCTAGCCTGGAAGGTGCCTGTAGTCTCAGCTACTCAGGAGGCTGAGGCAAGAGAAACACTCGAGCCTAGAAGTTTGAGGTTGCTATGACCTACGATGCCACAGCACTCTAGCCTGGGCAACAGCTGTGGCAAGCGCCTGTAGTCCCAGGTACTCGGGAGGCTGAGGCAAGAGAATCATCTAAGCCCAGGAGTTGGAGGTTGCTGTGAGCCGTGATGCCACAGCACTCTACCGAGGGCAACAAAGTGAGACCCTGTCTCTAAAAAAATAAATAAATAAATAAAGGTGGCGCCCATAGCTCAGTGAGTAGGACGCTGGCCACATACACTGAGGCAGACGGGTCTGAACCCGGCCTGGGCCAGCTAAAACAACAATGACAACCGCAACAACAACAACAACAACAACAACAACAAAAATAGCTGGGTGCTGCGGCAGGCGCCTGTAGTCCCAGCTACTTGGGAGGCTGAGGCAAGAGAATTGCTTAAGTTTAAGGTTGCTGTAAGCTGTGACTAGGGTGATAGCTTGAGACTCTGTATCAAAAAAATAATAAATAAATAAATAAATAAAAGTTCCTATTGATCAATCCCTTTGTGGGGGCCTCAGAAGCTGACCTGTTTCTGAACTTAAATCTTTCCATCTGCAATCTCAGCTATTTCTGCTGAGAACAGGCTATCTTCCCTACCCTGTTCATGTCTAAGCTAAGGAACTGTCTGTCTGATTTTCTTTTCTCTTCCTCCCTACCTTTTGGTTTTCTTTTCTCACCCTGTTCCCTGTCTGTCCCTAAAACTCTGGGAGGCCAGGGCAAGCCGATTGCTGGAGCTCAGCAGTTACAGACCAGCCTGAGCAAGAGTGAGAATACATCTCTAGTGAAATGCAAAAACTAGCCTTGCATGGTGGTGCATACCTGTAGTCCCAGCTACTAGAGAGGCTGAAGCAAGAGCATCAATTGAGCCTGACAGTTTGAGGTTGTGGCTATGATGACATGGCACTCTACCCAGGGCAAAAAAGTGAGACTCTGTCTCAAAAAATAAATAAATAAATAAATAAATAAAATCAAGGGAAAATGGCGGGGGATTTAGGAAGGGGATCAGAAAGATGATCAGTAGCTAAATCTTACAGGAGTCTATAAATTTCAACCTGTAGGTTAAATCTAGCCCTTGTCTTATAAAAATTTATGAACAATTTTTACAATTTTAAACAGCTGTTTAAAAAAAGAAGTGACAGAGACCACTTGTGGCCTGCAAAGTCTAAAGTTTTTAAATAAAAAAGTTTATCTGGATCCTTTATAGAAGAAAAGGTTTGCCAACCTCAGGTACGATTACTAAAACTTAGTGACAGACTTGCACTAGGAAGGCTACTTAAAAGAAAAAAGGCTAACCTCAAAAGAAAAAGAAGTCATACTAAAATTATTGGAAATATCAGAAACAACCTAAGCTCTTTTCATTGGAAATAAAGTAAAAAAAATCTCTTCTACAGCAAGGCTTGAAACCTATGAGGATGATAAACATCAACTTCCAGACAATGGTTAACTGCAGATGGAGGAAAAGGGATGAGAAAGGGTACACTGGGTGATGGAGATACTAATGTTTGCTACATTGTTCTTTATAATTTTTTATAAGTCTGAAATATTTTGTAACAATAAAAAAAAATTAAAGAAAGTAAAAGCACACAGAAAAGGTAATATTGCCTGGCTTTTAACAACCAAAGTAATTCAAAATGTTGTATTTGTTATGTACACTGTTAATTTAAAAAACTCCAAAACAACCACTAACAAAAGCCCCAGAGTGCAACTGGTGTCGCTGGCTAGATGTATGGTTACCATCAAATTTCCTGTCTGGCACCTAGTTTAAAAACCTAGTCATCACCTTTGATATCTTTAATTCAAGAGGCTAAAGCAGAGTAAACCGTAACCTATGATTGTTGATACAAGTTTTTTTCAAATATATTTTAATCTTAAAATACTTTTAGATTTATACAAAAGTTGCAACAGCAACTTTTAACAGCAGAAACATAAACACACAAAATATACATACACCATTAAACTGTGAGAAGGGTCTAAAATGTTGGGTAAATCAACCTTTTACTTAAGCAACAATTTCCACAAGTATGTTCTTCCTGTAGTAGCTCGTTTTAAAATTGGGAAGTTACAGGGAAAACAAAGAATTGAACACTCTTCCACTCCCCATCCCTCCAAATCTGTCTCTTTTGATCTAATGAACAGGCAAATGAAATGGAAAACCAATTTGCAGCACAACCAGATACCTACAAGTGGCTTAAGTTGTCTTGACCTTTTAAAAACACAAACTCGTTTTATAACTTAATTTTGACAACCACAATCAAAACATAGCCAGGTATTGTGACAGGTGCCTGTAGTCCCAGCTACTTCGGAGGCTGAGGTAAGAGTTTATAACTTAATTTTTAATGTTTAAATACAGAGGTGTTTATTTAGTATGAAGTAAATACTCCATCTAGTATAAAGAGCCCAGGTGATGGAGATAATCCCAACGTAGTACTAAACTATCTGCAAGTATTCGGGCTTATTTCCAGTCTGACGAACTATATGAAGTAGCATATAATTATGACACCTAAATTTTTATCGACAATGGCTAAAAAAGAACGCATTTCTTAGTAAGAATAATGATCAAATTCTTCTAAATAGCAGTTTGAACATAATGTCTAACATAAACATCCATTTTTTTTCTCCTGAAAAACATTAGTTTACTCCTTACAGCTACCTGGTGTCATTTTTTTTATGGAACAGAACACAGAAAACCAAGAAACAGGCTCGGTACCGTCGGGAAATGCAAACAAAATCCTCTTCTCAGACCGCGCCAGGAGGTACCCAAGTCGCAAAGCCCAGGGCTCAGACCCGTGCCAACCTGTGCCTACCTGCATCTTACCACCACCTGGATGTTCCTCCCCTTCTCCTCTTTCTTCTTTGCGGAGGAATTTGGTTGGGACGCCATGATCGTCCCGGCCAAAAATCAAGGCCTGGCCGAGGATTTGGGCGCTGGGAAGCGCGGAGTGACTTCACCGCCGACAATGGCCCGGGTGCCCACCTCCCCTGCCGGGTGCTGCTGTGGCTGGGTGCACCGACGCGCGCAGCTCGGCGTCCACGCAGTCCACCCGTGACTCTAGCCGCGGAGCCTGTCCCTGTTAGCTGAAACAGCCAAATCGCCGATCTCGTCTCCGCCCAAGCTAGAAACCGAGCAACGACGCGGCGCCCGCCTCAATTTGAAAAAGGAGCCGCGTCTACCGACCAATGGCAGAGTTGGCGCACGCAAAGCACCATGGGACTCGCGCCGTCCCCGAAGCCGCGCCCTCGGGGCGTGGCCCGCGGGAAAGTAAAAAGCTGGCAGGTAGGTCTGGGTCCGGCAGCGGCCAAGACGCACAGATGTAGCGTGACACTTCTGCGTGGATTTGCTCAAGTTACGTGAGGTTTTTGAAACAAAGTTTCTTCATCTGCAAAATGAAAATAGTAGTAACCGTCTCAGAGGGTTGTGGTAAAAATTAATGAGCTTGTGCCGGTAAATAGATTGGACTATACAGTGGGCTCGTTTGAACCCGGCCCCGGCCAAACTGCAACAAAAAATAGCCGGGCGTTGTGGCGGGCATCTGTAGTCCAAGCTAATCGGGTGGATGAGGCACGCGAATCGCATAAGCCCATTAGCTGGAGGCTGCTGTTACACTACCGAGGGCTAAAACGTCTTAATTTTTATTTGAAAAAAAAATCTCCATTTGATAATAGATACAACTACCATTTATCTAGGGTTTACTTCGTGTCAGACTCTGCTAAAGGCTCTGTGTGCATGATCTCATTTAATCCTCAGAACAACTCTTTGGTGTTGTGGCAGGCACTGGTAATCCCAGCTACTCTGGAGGATGAGGCAATACAATACCTTGAGCCCCAGAGTCTGAGGTTGCTGCGAGCTATGACACCCCATGGCACAGCCCTCTAGCAAGGACGACAAATTGAGACTCTGTCTCGAAAAAATAAATAAATAAAAATAAAGACAGGGTCTTACTCTGTCACCCAGCTGGAGTGCAGTGGCCCAGTCATAGCTCATTGAAGCCTCAAACTCCTTGACTCAGTATTGCTTTTCCAGTGTCTTGAACAGAGCCTTACACAAAGTAGACAATAAATATATATTTAGTACTCAAAAGAAATTATTTAACCTCTCTCAGCTTTGGTTTTCTTATTTGTAAAATGAAAATAATAATTACTATTATTGGAAGGATTCAAATAATAACACTTGTGTCTGGCAGATAAGACAAAAAAATGAATCTTTATTTCTCAGTCTCAGCCTCCTGTGTAGCTAAGGACCACAGACAGGCACCACCATGCCTGAATTGTTGTACTTGCCCTCAAGACAAAGTTAATGGAAATAGCGAGAAATTTATTTCAGTCTCAGCCTCCTGTATAGCTAGGATTACAGACGGGCACCACCATGCCTGCCTAATTTTTCCATTTTTTTAGTTTTTGTAGAGATAGTTTTCACTATGTTGCCCAAGCTAGTCTTGAACTCCTGAGTCCAAGCAATCCTTCCACATGAGTCTTCAAAGTGCTGGGATGATTCACCATGCCAGCTCATTTTTATTTTTCCTAAAGTAAAACATAGACATTTTTTATAAAGTTAAATAGTTCTAAAAGTCTTATAACAAAAAAAAAAAAGCAGTTCTCTGCCTCATTCCACCCCAATGCCTCCAGGCGCAACAGAAGCACCACTTTCAATTATTTTAGCTATTTTTTCCTAGCATTTCATGTTTCCTTTTTTGTAAGGAATTTGTATATACTATTACCTTTTGATTAATCAATTTTAAATATTCATTGACTTCTTATGGTAACTGAGGAATTAGTTCTAAAATGTTATTGTTCTCTTTGCTTTCCCTTCCCCATGCTCCCCAACATTACAGTTTGTTTTTTTAATATGGAGCCTTATTTTGTCATCCTGGGTAGAGTGCTGTGGCATCATAGCTCACAGCAACCTCCAACTCTTGGGTTCAAGGGATTCTCTTGCCTCAGCCTCCCGAATAGTTGGGACTACACAGCCCCCCACAACGCCCGGCTATTTTTAGAGATTGGGTCTCACTCAGGCTGGTCTCTGGTCTAGAATTTGCGAGCTCAAGCAGTCTACGCACCTTGGCGTCCCAGAGTGCTAGAATTATAGGTGTGAACCACCGTGCCCAGTCAATATTATAATTTTGTATTAAATCAATACTCTTTAGTTAGGTTCTTATGCCTAGTTATAGCTGAACAATTCATTCCAGTGACTAGATTAGAAATTTAGCAATGGTGTGATTTGGAGTGCATCTATCTTTATCCATTGGGTTGATCATTCAGTGAATCCTTTCAGTCTGGCAAGTTATCTCCTTTAATTCTAGGAAATGTTTTTTAATTATATGTTGAATAGGGTCAGTGCCTGTAGCTCAAGTGGCTAGGGCTCTAGCCAGATAAACTGGAGCTGGTGGGTTCAAATCCAGCCTGGGCCTGCCAAACAACGAGAACTAGAACCAAAAAATAGCCGATCATTGTGGCGGGCGCCTATAGTCCCAGTTACTTGGGAGTCTGAGGCAAGAGAATCGCTTAAGCCCAAGAGTTGGAGGTTGCTGTGAGCCGTGACACCATAGCACTCTACTACCCAAGGTGACATACTGAGACCCTGTCCAAAAAAAATAAAATAAAATAAATAATGTAGCCCCCATAGGCAAATTTTTATATTATAGCTAGAAATCATGGTCTTTTATTTATTTATTTATTTTGGGGGTGGGTTTGAATCCGCCACCTCCAGTATATGGGGCCGGCGCCCTACTCCTTTGAGCCCCAGGTGCCACCCCAAGAAATCAGGGTCTTAAGCTAATAGAGCAATATAAGCTTTAAGTAAAAATCATAAATTATACAAACCATTCATACATCCTATTTTTGTATTTGACTTTGTTCCAGATTCTCTGATCTAATTATTTCCTTAAATTATACTCAGTCCACTAAATCACTGCTAAGACGTTTACAGTAATAAATATGCCAAGATACTTAGTATAGTACTTTTGTAACCACATTAACCAAATCATTCTTTCAACAAATCAGACCTTGAACTTCCTCTTCCCCCATTATTTTCTTTAGTGCGTTCTCTCCCTTACATAGTTACTGAGTTAACTTGGATAAAGAAACCTGGGTAAGAGAAATATTTTTCTTCATTGTCTATGTTTCTTCCATCCCATTTCCTGCGAATTTTCTACCCGTATTACTGGTGGTCTGCCAACTCCCATTTTCTCTCAATTCTACTTTCTTCTAGCTGCCCATACATCCAATGTCTTGGAATCAACATAGGAAACTTTGGTGTCCAACCATCATCTATTTCTTCCACACTCAGTTCTTACAAAAGCTGTCACCCCATTAATATTCAAACATAATCAGTTAACCACAAACTGAGATTTAACTTCAATCACCTTTGTGAAAGCATTTCCATTTTCTCCTATAGATAAATAAACCCAGAAATCAAGTCCAAGGAAAAACCATTAATATGCAGGATGTCAGACATTTGGTTCATTTCAAAGTATTTATTAGTTCAGCAGGCAGTTAAGTTAAAACAATGAACTTTGGTTTTAATTGATAAAACGATAAATTCCCTATCATTTAACATTTCCAGAGTAGAAACCCAATACATACCTCTGTAGAAAATGTGTCTTCTGGACTTATCCAAATAACAAAGAATAAATCCACATTATTTTACCACTTAAAAGAAAAACGAAAACCTGCCTTACAGACACCACTGATTCAGTAGGCCAAAAGGCATAAGATTTAACTTGATCATTTGCTGCAATCTTAAACTTAGTAAGAGGCTGTAGTTACCTCTTTTTGTAGATGAAGTTTGAAGCAACTGTTTGGCTTTGAGGGAAGTACGAGGCAAATTTTTCAGCCTTTGCGAAGCTGTTGAAAAATAAGGAACTGTAACATTTGCCTGGAAGTACAAGATAAAAGGCTATGGCTTCTGTCAACTTGAGTATTTTAATACAAACTTAAAACTTATCAAGGAACAGAAACCACAAGGTGCAAATAGGTTAGAACCCTAGAAGCAAAGGAATTTTACAGTGATGCTTAGTGCATTAAGTTGGAAAGAAAAGGGGATGGAAAAAACTTTTAAAAATAGTTTCCTATAGATGAGGAAATCTCCAATATGTCAAAATATCAGAGAAAACAAACCACCAGAAAACATGCTATAGGATGCAAAGAATACAAAGATAAAAGTGATGAACACAGCACACAGTATAGAATAAAATAAATGCAGCGCTTGTTCAATGCAAAAAAAGCAGCTTTTGGCAAAGCAGTTATTGTTAGATGAATTGCCCTATCATGAAACAGTAATCCCCATACTCAAAAAGGAGAAGAAAACTCAGAACCAGGCAGGTCCTCAGGAAGTCACAAACTAGTGGTTTTAATATGCTTGACATCACCTTTCTATAGAATATATTAATTTTTACCTCAGACTCTGGGTGGTGACTTCCCTGGGCAGTGCCATATGCATGTGGGCAGGGGTGTGTGTCTGCTGCTGCAGGCTGAGGGTCTGCAGGGGTCAGAGCATCTGCCTTTAAAGTGCTCAGTGAAGAATGCTGAGCTGTTTCCCAAACTCCTAATCTATTAACTGCGCTGAAACTCTCAAAATGAGTAGGCGAGCAGCAGCCTCGGGCTGCCCAGAGTTAAAGGGGTTCCAATTACTCCAATGCACATTCACTGTGGTTTAGGAACTAATGAGTCCACACCCCAGCACAGTCTCCGATTTATGTGGCTCTAAAATGTCACTTGATTTTAAAGTCAAACTTCATAGCCTTCTAGGATTTATGTGTACACACATATACACAAAAAGTGAGCCTATACTTATAAATCTACCCAGGGCATAAAAACTATTGGAGTGACAAAGGGATATAATATATGCTAAACTGTATCAAAGCTGGAAAACTACTGTTATCTCATAGATAATAAACTTTTTAAAAGTAACAAATGTACTTGATTTCAAATTTTACAGTACTCCAAATACTACTGTAGCTAAATAACATCTGATGCCAACTGAACTCAAATCCTGCCAGGCAAACTAGCAAAAATTCTTCATACCTAAAAAAATTAATGTTATAATAAAATTAACAGCAACAACAACAAAAAACCCCCACACAACAAAAATAAGGGCTACCGTCATCATGAATATTCATCATCTACATATTAAATCATAAATGTTTTCAACCATTTATATTTTTATTCACTCATTTCTGCTTTCTTTCATTCATTGAAATAGTTTAGTACCTGCTTTATTTCAGCTACTGTTTTAGGTACAATGACTTCCGTAGCCAGCTACATAGTTAGAATTCCTCCTAGAACTAATATTCTAGGAAAGGGGGGGAAAGACAAACAAAGTGGTAAAATATATGGCCTGCCTAACAGTGACAGCTGCTAAGAAGAAAATTAAGTAGGAAAGAGGGACAGGAAGGAGTTGCATTTCTAAACAGAGTAATCAGGAAAGACTTCACTAAAATGACATTTGCACAAAGATCTAAAGAAGAGAGGGAGTGAGCCATGTAGCTATCTGGGGAAAGCTTTCCAGACAGAGGTAAAAGCAACTGTAAAGGATATTAAGATAGGAGTATGTACACTTGAAGAATAGCTGTTGGAATGGAGTAAATGAGGGCGAAAAACATACACCAGCAATCCACAGTGTCATTTAACCACTAAAAAATGTTTATGAGGACTCAATATCATATACCATCTATTTCAACTAATAGCTATGGTGATGGTGACTCCGATGAACTCTATGAATACCTCAAGTTTCAGGGGTGATGTAACAATAATAACATCCTATAGATGTCTATAAATGTCTATAATAAGTGAAAAGTATCCACTTGGAATTAGGACAATCAGATTACAAGTAGAGTCAGGCAGTAAATTCTAAATGTGTTTGATACAGAAAAGATAAATAATTTTCATAAAATATCACAGTCATAATGATGTTACTCACGGAACAGAATCGGATCAACTTTCTAAAGACAAAAATCATTTTCTTAGATGACAAAATAAAGTAGCTGGAGTGAAACTCTCCAAATCTTTCTAAAATAATAGAATTCAATGTGTTGCTCTTTGAAAATATTTATTCTTTAAAAATTTCCTTGGTTTCCTTGGTTTGACATTTATATAGTTTCAATTTATCAAAACCCCAGTGTGAGAAGCAAAGATGTTACAACAAAGTAATTATTCTTTCATGCTACTCTTATTTAGGCTAATGTATTACTCCACAAACTGCTCTTCTAAAAGCCTTTGCATTTCTTTTAAACACATACCACCATTATCCAAGTCAATCTAACTCAAATTTTTCTTACTTTAATTGCATTTATTCACCCTTATAGTTTATTAATCTCTCCCTTTACATCCTTGTAAGGAGTTGTCTCCTAAATAACTAATTCAGACTTTCCTCACCCTATTTTTGTGTCAGAACAGTGTCCCTATAACCGATCATATACATCAAGAGAGGAGTGATGAGAGCACTGCCCACTCCACCAACGCTAGGCAATGAGTAGGTGCACTGTCTGTAGGAATATGAACAAAAATAACACCAATTTGGTCTGCTTTCCATGATCATCATGCCCCACCAAAAAAATTCCAAAAAACAAAAACCCAACACCAATAATAAAACACTCCTCCCTGAAAGAATACCTGGTATGTGTTATAAACAATATATATAATAGATGCAGTTACTGTTGACTTTTAAGAATATATGTAAAGCTTTAAATTAGCACATTTTATTATTTATTCTTTAATAAACACTGCATTTTACATGAAAGTTAATTAGGAGAACTCCCAATTATAGTCTCCCTTGGCACAGGTGGATTCAGCTATATATATTTCTTTCAAGAGTAAATTCACAGGAATTTGAATCACTCAAGCTTACTTGAGTGGTGTGCCTCCATCCCTGTGGTACACTATATTACTATATTTAACACCTTAGAAATAAATAATGATGGTACAGTGATTGTAAAGTCAATGAAAGAAATTGTGAATTACCCACAATTAATTATATGTGACTTTGAGCTTACGTTTAAAATTTCTCAACTTTGGGCTGGGTGCCTGTAGCTCAGTGAGTAGGGCACCCGAGGCTGGCGGGTTTGAGCCCGGCCCAGGCCTACCAAACAACAATGACAATTGCAACCAAAAAATAGCCGGGTGTTGTCGTAGGCGCCTGTAGTCCCAGCTACTCCAGAGGTTGAGGCAAGATAATCGCTTACACCTAAGAGTTTGAGGTTGCTGTGAGCTGTGATGCTCTAACAGAGGGCAATATAGTGAGAGTGTCTCAAAAAATAAATAAATAAATAAATAAATTAAATAAAATGTTTCAACTTTGAAGACATTGAAAATTCATTAGACTTGTCCCTCAACAAAGGGACACATCATGTGGCAATTTCTGGAATTTACTACACAATGAGATTTTATGAATCTCTGCAGAACTCATCCTTAACATTGAAGACTTTCTCTATTTGCACAGCAGTTGCTTCATTAGACAAAACTCTAAAAGATAGTGTTTATCCATCAAATATGAGTGAAAATAGATTGACAAATGTGGCTACAGTATGTTGAGCCTAATATAAAGAAAGATCAATTCTGAAGAAGTAACTGACAACTTTCTAGACTAGAACTGTAATATACGTACTCATTACTGTGACAGATCAATATGTAAAAAAACTTCTTTTAAAAAAAGATCCATGTAATTTAAAATTATTAACTTTTTTTGTACTGTTATGTTCATTTTATTATTTCTTACTGACAGTTATATAAAATATAAAGTTCAAAAGAAGAATATTTTCAACGTCTGCATTTTTTCCTGGCCATTACTACTATAACTCATTTTGTGATTATTACTGAACATAATTTTGTCAAAAAGGGTGGATGATTAAAAAAATTCTGTTTGGGTGCTAAGTACTAAGTAAGCATAGGCTGCTGTGAACAAGCATTAATTACTGCTAGATAAAACCCCTTTGTCTCACAGTCTGACGACATTTGGCTTAACCCTTTTATGGATTATAAACTCTCATTCAGAGTCATCTTTGAGTCTCTCTCACTCTCCATTTCCAATACTCTTAGTGTTACCACGTCACGTATCTTCTACTTGACTTTAAAAGAATGCATCCAGCTCTTATCACCATCTCCCACTACCTTTGTTCAGATCTTTAGTTCTTTGTCCAATTATGCAATAGCAGCCTTCTAAATGGTTTCCAGTCATTCCTCATTTAATCCATTCTCCATATTGACATCAAAGTGAACTTCCTAAGAAGCAACTTTGATTAAAAGTGTGCCATGGCTCCTCTCATCTAGAGAATGAAATTCATACTCCTGACCGTGCTATTTGGAAACTCTTAAAGCCTGCCCCCATCTACAGCTCTCCTCTCTCACCACTACACCCACACCCTCACTCATCATGCACCCAAACCTTGTTTATACAAAACCACTGTAATCAGCCTGCCATTCTCAAGACTTTTCATTACTAATCCTGATGTTGGGAAAACCTCTATGTCCTTTACTCGTTTGGTAACTCATATAAGCTCCTCCTAAGGCATCTTTTAATATTAATATCTCTCCTGAAATCTTTTAATATTAATATATCTCCTAAAACTTCTTCACAGTGCTAAGTTTAATGCCTCTCTTCTGCTCTCATTGAAGTTCCTGCCCATCATTCCCTGCTTTGGAAAGTATGGGCTACCTTATTCACATTTCTATTCCTAGCTTGTAACATAATATCACAAATAACTAAGGAACACATGAGTGACTGACTAGTGAATAAAACCCAGAACCCTAACGTAAGCATTCAAGGTCTTGCAGACAGGGTCTAATCCAGAGGTTCTCCAAACTTGAGTATGCCTCAGAATCAGATGAGACATTTCCAAAAAGAGAGTGTCTGGGTTCCCACCTCAGGTGTATTCAATCAGTTTCCCAGGGGAAGGACCAGAAAAACTATAAAATCTCCCTGTGATTAACTGACCCAACATCATGGCACTACTTATTCTTAAACAGATGTCCTACAAATATTTATTTTATTTATTCTTAAAGATTAGACCCCATTACACATATTTATCATGACTTATTTATTTCAATTCATGTTTAAAATTATGTAAAAAATTCAAGAGTAACCCTTAGTGTTTCAGTAGAAAGAGAAATCTGGATGAGAATTCCTTCCCAGGGGCCTCAGAGCAGTGCGGCTGTACATTAGCTGACAACTGCCCTGTACACTCTCTCTCTCCAGGGAGAGGTCCAAAGCAGAATGCTGATCCCATATGCCTTTGTCTAGGGCATACTCCTTTTGTGGTAATTCACAAAACGCTTAGGGTTCAATCTCAAATCATGCTCCAACAGAGTCATCCAAGAATACTTTCCAAGATCCCTATTCATTTGCAATTACATCAGCATGACAGCATCCAAGTAACCACAGGTAGGAAATCAGCAGATGGGTAGGAGATCAGAAGAGTTAGGAGCTGGGAAGAAGGAGTCACAGGCCTGCTTTTGCCACTTTTCTAGTTACATCACTTTGTAGGATTCATATAATTTATATGGATCTCTGCTCCCTTTATATAAAAGTAAGTGAATATTTGTTAAGTTTCAAATAGGTAATACATGTGAAAGTACTTTAAATATTTAAAGATAACCAAATTTGGGTCTTTTTTTTTTTTTTTTAATCAGTAGGTTGTCTTAAGTTTTTCTCCCTGCCCTGTCCTTATTTCTGAGCCAGTACTTCCTATATCTCTCTGAAAACTGAACTTTCTCCTAGATCTGTTGTCTAGTAGTCTTAGAAAGCAAGACATCAGCCTTTTAAAAAAGCTGCCTCTGACAAACATTCCTTCCTTTAACTGAAGAAACTGAAAAAATTCCATGTATTCATGACCTTTGCAATGCTCTGGTTTTCTTAAACTTTTTAAGTTACATTTTCCAAATATAAATGTCCAAAATTGGTTATAGCTATAAAAATGAAAATATGTTATAATTCTTGTAATACTCATATTTGAATGCCAGCATCCACAATAATGCAGCCATAGCAAATAAGCATATAAAATAGTGATTGGCATAGTAACAAGGCAAAAGAAGTGATCCCTTAGGTGGAAGAACAGCAACCTTGCAAAGTTAAATTCATGCAGACCAGCAAGGAAGAACCAAAGCTTTACCACTTAAGAGCTGAAAAAATACTTAAAAGAAAACAAAATGCAACATCTATTACACTAATGACTGAAGTTTACACAAAAAATACAAAATACCAATTCATGTATAAAACTTGCTAAATTTGTACATAATTACACATCAAAATAAAAAGGCTACTGTGAAAACTACTAATTAAAAAGTAATACAACATATATTCATACATCAAAGATATATTTAAAATTTCAAGAAAAATCAATATTTTTTGCTTTGTGATATATTAACTTTCAACCAAAAGCTTTAAATATTTTTACAAAGTAAAGTATCACATTTTAAACTTGTTAAAGTCAGAATTTGCTACTTTCCAAATACATTTTTGAGACTAGTATAATTCTACATTAAAATATTTATGACATTTTAATTGTAAGTAAGCTTTAATACAGCTAGAAACATAAACAAATATATAAATTGAAAAGAAGGATGGTACCTTACTTCTTTTCTGCCTGGACATTATTCAAATACTGAAATACACCATTATGAAATTACTCACATATTTTCTACTTAAACGTAAATTAGTGATTAGAATTGTTTTATTTTCCTTATATATTTTCCTTAATTATCAACTGGGGAAAAAGGAAAAACAATTCACCTACACAGAAAAAATTCTAAGGAATCAGTAGGTGATTATAATTATACAATGGTAACTTTACCACTAGAGAAGACAAGTAATTATAATAAAGTTTAAGATACAGCCAATACATTTTTTCTATTAACATTTTTATCCTAGGTTTCCAACTTTTTCATTTTTCTTATTTTGTGAAGAATTATTTTTCATTCCCATAAAGCTTTGGCATGCTAACCTAGTTCAAATGCACAGGATGTATGAGGGGATGAGATAAAAAGGGTATGTATAGCTGGTTTTAACGAATAGCTGGGACCTGTTTGGAGATTTACCATGTAAAGTGGAGAAATATAGAACTTAACAATTCCAACTAAAATTAAAAGCATCTTTGAAAGCTAAGCACAAATGCTGTAAAATCGTGGCTTATAATGTATATGAGTTTTATTACTTAATCTTCTTAATGATTTAAAATTCTTCTTTCTTGTTGCATTAACATTGTGGGTGTTCTTCTTATCAGTCAACTATATTGGGGAAAAAAAACCCAGAAAGAGGATATTCTCAAGTATCAAATTAACTTAATTTGCTGGTTTTAAAGGCACAAAACCTATCACTCAATGTTTCAGGTATAACAGAGTTGAAATTCTACTCTTACTTTCATTTTAAAGTTTTGTGAATTCCTGTTTTCTATATACCATTTATGACCATCATAATAAAAGTATTATGATGACACTCTCAATTAGAGTTTAGTATCAATCACAGAAGAACTGGAATACTAAGTTTAAAGTTCAATTTGGTACCAGAACATGTTCTAATATAGATCAAGCTGAATAAATGTAGTATCAAAATCCCTAGGTATAATTTTCCACCATGCTTTAGAGTTTTAGATCTTAGGGAAAACAGAAATTATATTTCAGAATAATTTTTGTACTTTGGTACAAAACCATAGATATGACAAATCTCTCTGTATGAACTTGGGCTCTTGAGTTATACCAACATGGGTTTTAATTCTAACTTGCCGCTTGCCACTTAAAAGCTTTATCATCACAGGTAAGTTATTTAACTATTTAAAGCAGCGGTTCTCAACCTGTGGGTCACGGCCCACAGGAACTGTATTAAAGGGCTCCGGCATTAGGAAGGTTGAGAACCACTGATTTAAAGCTTTAATTTGTAATCTGTAAAATGTGTTCATAACTATACTTCCCTTCACAGCACTGTTTTGTAAAATAGGATTATGCATTAAATACATAATGTGAATTTTTGTAATATAAATATCACCATATGTGACAGGTAAATAAGAAAAAATTGTCACTATTATCACAGAAATTATTTTGATTCAAATGTGTTTTTTCCTAGCCTGTTGATTTTTGATCCACTAGTAACACCATCTTAACATAAAGTATATGAAGTTGCCTAAACACAATAGAGCGAAGGAAGACTGTAAAATAATTAAAGAACTAAGTACCTTCAACATTTTAGTTACTCAATAAATAAACAGTTTTAGGAAAATAAAGGAACACATCATGGCTCTCACTTCAACCTCACAGATGGTAACCCAACAAGGGCCTGAGTGAATAAGCAAGCCTGTGTCCCTACAAGGACCTGCGTGGATGTGCCTCCCTGTGTCTCGTAGCTCATGGTAAGAGCCGTGGGATGTAAGGGATGCATACTGAGTATTTACAGATCATAGACATAACTGAAATAACTCAAAATTATTTTGACTATGCTAATATCTGTCCTAGTTAATAAGCAATAATTTCTGAAAAGTGTTCTTTTTTTAAGAGACAGAATCTCACTTTATCGCCCTCAGTAGAGTGCCGTTGTGTCACAGCTCACAGCAACCTCCAACTCCTGGGCTTTGGGGATTCTCTTGCCTCAGCCTCCCAAGTAGCTGGGACTACAGGCGCCCGCCACAACGCCTGACTTTTTTTTTTGCAGCAGTTTGGCCTGGGCAGGGTTCAAACCCACCACCCTCGGTATATGGGGCTGGCCCCTTGCTTACTGAGCCACAAGTACCGCCCCAAAGTGTTCTTTTTTAACGATCTTGCACATTTATGTATACAATATGCCCATTTATTCCCATTATCACTTCTTGGCTTAGTTTGATCTGTTTGCCTTAGAAGTTCTCAATGCATGATTCTTTCTAATCTTTGTTTATGTTGCATGCCTCCTTAAATCAACAGTCTCAACCCTTCCTTTCCATCACATTACCTTTAACTCTTTTTTGTAAAAAAAAAATGAAGTCCTATATATGCTGGAGAATTTTATTTTATTTTTTAAGGATTTAATATGCCTTTTAACAATGTTAGTATTTTTAAAAGTTCATTATTGTTTTTACTTATGCTCCATAAGAAAGCTGCTTGGGTTTTTCGTGATCTCTTCCAGCATTATTTTCCCTACCCCTATGAATCCTGTCATTTTTAAGGTGTAATACTGCAGAATGAGAGGTTTTTAAGGAATGTATATTCTGTGCTACAGCAGAAATGAGTATGTTTATTTAGCATGTTACATGTTAGATAATAAAAACTCAATTCATTAGAAATAATTGAATTTTAAAATTTTTCTCCATTTAGAAAGATGTGTCACATTCACAGTTACTATCCATTCAATCATTAAACCTTATCAGAAAAATTATAACCTATAACCATGTTTTTTTTTTCCTTTGATAATTCTAAAACTCAGCTTCCCTGCTTCAGAGTTTAAACTCTAGTATGTTCCAAAAGCAATTTAAATAGAGAAATCCTGATGAATTATTTAAAAAATGATGGGTTTCTGGCAATTTAGTGTCTCAAATTTTAATCTATGCTATAGGTAGGATTAGGAGATCTTGGGTTAATTTGGCACACATACTGATTTAATATATTTTTTCATAAAAATATCTTTAACAGACACAGAAAACGAATCAAAACAAAACCAAAAATTTCATAAGCATTCTCATGATATACTTGTTCTGGAAAGAAAAGAACTATAAAAACCCAGTGTCAGTAACAGACTTAATACAAGTCTGAATAAAGAATTGCTTATCGCCAGGCGTGGTGGCTCACGCCTGTAATCCCAGCACTGTGGGAAGCTGAGGAGGGAGAATTGCTTGAGCTCAGGAGTTCGACACTAGTCTGAGCGAGAGTGAAACCCCGACTCCTAAAAAAATGAAAAAACCCAGCCGGGAGCGCAGCAAGTGCCTGTAATCCCAGCAGCTTCCGGAGGCTGTCTGAGGAGTCTTTGAGTTTACGGTGAGCTACAACGCCATTGCACTCTGCTCAGGGCATAGGGTGGGACTCTGTCTCAAAAAAAAAAAAAAAAAAGAAAAGAAAAGCAAGGAAATTAAAAAAACAAAACAAACAAAAAAAAACAACAAAAAAAGATTTGCTTATCTGGAGCACAATGTGCTCTAAAAAAATACACAATAAGAAAATAACTTAGATATTAAAAAAGTGAAGGTTATTAAAGAAAATTTAAGTACCTACTTTAAGGGATATATACTGTGGAAACTATACTGGCTACTATTTCTACTTCTAATTTCTAAAAGTAAAAGTTAACAGAAGTTAAACCTATCTTTTATTTTTTAAATAGGTAGAGTCTGGTTATTTTAAAATTCAGGAGAGACTATAGTTTCATACAAATAAAAATATTAATGTAATTGTTTATCTTGTAGGGACAAATTTTATATTTTAATATAACTATGATTATCTTATACCAATAAACACTAAATTTTACTATAGCTATAGCTTAATTCAGCACAAATTAATTATCTATAATCCTCATCTTCCATTTCATAACTGATACATAAAAACCTAAGAAAGATACTTACTGGCTGAAGCCTGAGGTTGCATGCGAGGTATTCCTCCATTTGGCACTTGAAAATTTGAGTCACTTCTGCTGCTTTTCACTGAGTCAATTTGTGTGTTAGAAGTTCGGGACAGGTTTGGAAGACTGCGTCTTAGTTTTTCTAAACAATAAAATTTTAATTAAGAAAAATTATTTCACATGGAAAATTTTAAAATATTCATTAACATTCAAAAATCAAAACTTCTGTGTATTTCAGAAGAGAAAACAGGAAGTATTATATTAAAAAAAAAAATTCTCGGCTCATAGTGTATAATTGGGTAGAATAAGAGAACCAACTCTTGAAGAGAACCACAAACTGTATAAATAAAAACCTAAATACGGGTAACTGTGAATAAAATAAAGGAAAAGTAACAGTAACATAACCAAGTAAAGAACCGAGCGTGGTGGTTCATGCCTACCTATCATCCCAGCACTCTGGGAGGCTGACATGGGTGAATTGCTTGAGCTCAGGAGTTGGAGACCAGCCTGAGCCAGAGCAAGACCCTGTATCTAAAAATAGCTAGGCGTTGTGGTGGGCGCCTGTAGTCTCAGCTACTCAGGAGGCTGAGGCAAAAGGATTAATTGAGCTCAAGAGTTTGAAGCTGCTATGAGCTATGATGCCATAGTACTCTACCCAGGGTGACAAAGTGAGACTCTGTCTCCAAAAAAAAAAAAAAGAAAGAAAAAAAGTAACAAAGTAAAATTAAATTCACTTTCTCGTTATTTTTGTATTAATTCACTATAAATAAAATGGTAAACTTGACTAAACTCTTGATTTACTTAAATGAAATACAAAACCTTGGTAAAAATTATTTCACTTTCATACTGAAATAGTAAGGACTTTTTCCCAGAAACATTCTAATATTAGCAAAATCTGCTATGTTTTACCTTCATTTTTGACATTGCTTGTCTGTAAATCTGTAGGATGGCCTTGAAGTGAAAGGCGAGGTTGCTGTAAGCGGCTGATCATAGGCTGTGGGGACACTCTGCTATATTCTATTCCCCGAGCAGGAGATCGAGAACGAGGAGAATTTCTAGGTGACTGCTTAGGTGAGGGCCGAGGTGAATTGCGCGGTGACGGTGAAAACCTGTTAACAGCAGGGTACACTGCATGATGCATGTTGTCATCTTCATCGTCTAGACTTTGTGCATCAAGTTCCTGATCACTAAAAGTGCCCCGCCTTGTAGAATTGCAGGAAGAACCAGAACTGCGCCGAGACGTGGTAGCTGCATATTCCTGCCGGAGACCTGGTAACAATGAATATTATTTTATTTCTTTAATTACATTTTTAAACATATAAATATTCTTAAAATTTAAAAGTAAAGGGTTAGCACTGGGAAATTCAAGTAGGAATATAAAGTATAAAGGAACCCCTGCCCCTTTCCACTTTTAGACATCTTCCCATATAAGAATGCATAAACTTCATCTGAAGGTTATTTTTAAAGGGAATGAAATTCTATAAATGTTTGGCCAATTTCAAGATTTGTCTTTGGATGAGAAATCTAAATTACATGGTACAAATCATAAATTAAAAAATATTCCTGGGCAGTGCCTGTGCCTCAGTGGGTAGGGTGGTGGCCCTATATACCAAGGGTGGTGGGTTCACACCCCCGGCCCCAGCCAAATTGCAACAAAAAAATAGCCAGGTGTTGTGGCGGGCACCTATAGTCCCAGCTACTCAGGAAGCTGAGGCAAGAAAATCGCCTAAGCCCAGGAGTTGGAGGTTGCCATGAGCTGTGATGCCACAGCACTCCACCCAGGGCGACAAAGTGGGACTTTGTCTCTACAATAATAATAATAATAATATAAATATATATATATATTTCTACCCCTAAAGACAGTAATCAAAATTTGAGGCTAATATTAAAGAACCATTGAGGGAAAACAAGTGAAAAGAATAGATCAGTGAGTACATAAGCTTCCTTGTGTACTTAATCCCAGAAGTAATGTTATTCATGAAAATGATAAAGTACCACAGAAACGTCTAACCTACTCTTAGGTATTCAGGATTTAAGCATAAACGAAACCTCAACTGCTTCATTACCCAAGAGACTTCAATAAAACAAGCTTAAATTCTAAGTCTTCAAGTAAAATTTCCAAAATAGTCCCCTATATAGCTTGATACCTTCAAAAACACTCAAGCAACCTTAGGAGCCCTTCAAATGTTATAGATGCTTCTAGAACAAAAATACATGTTTATACATAATATATTCAAAGAAGAAACAAATTATAATGCAAAAGCATAGAATTTAGGTAATATTTTGAGCAAGTCCTGCTAACTATTGGCAATCTGGTCAAAAAGATCTGTTACAGAATAGTATTCAAAGTTTCAGTCATGCATTCATAGACAGAAAGTACATTCATCATAGTTCACAGAGTGATTCTCTATCTATGAATATTCCTGGAGTCCCTTAGCCCTTTGGTTAGTTTGGAAATCACAGTAGTAACTGACAAGTTACTTATCATCTTTGATAAGACACCAAACATGGCACTAACGTCATCTAATAAGACAACAGATTAGTGAAAAAAGTACTGTTTTAGGAAAAAAAATCCAATTCCCAGTGCAGCCTTTCCACTTATAAAGTGAACCTAAGGATACAATCACTATAGGATTTTGCACTTTACATCTAAAAATGAGAGGGTGGCGCCTGTAAAGGAGTAGGGCGCCAGCCCCATATGCTGGAGGTGGCAGGTTCAAGCCCAGCCCCGGGCAAAAAAAAAAAAAAAAAAAAGTTTAACATCTAAACTTGAGAGAGTTTAGATGCATGAGAGAGAACTTGAGCAGGTGATCTGTTACAAAAACCTGGAGGAAACAATGTTGTAAAAAGGTAAATCATCTATTCATAATAATAAAGTTGTCATCTTCACGGAAGTATTACATATGTTTTAGGATCTTTTCTTTCTTATTCACTAGAAAAATAAATATTCATGCATGTGTATAGTTTACAAAATATTATTAAAGGCTAAAATTTCTATCATCTGTTATGAAAACACAACACAAAACTTAGGCAGGCATCCTCAAACTGCAGCCCACGGGACACATGAAGCGGTGTGAATTGTATTTGTTTTCGTTTTGTTTTTTACTTCAAAATAAGATATGTGCAGTCTGCATAGGAATTTGCTCATAGTTTTTTGTTTTTTTTTTTAAACTGTAGTCCGGCCCTCCAAGGGTCTGAGGGACAGTGAATTGGCCCCCTGTTTAAAAAGTTTGAGGACGCCAGACTTAGAGCAAACAGTTTGTAGAGCTTCTAATAAAATACTGGGATTTTGGCTCAGCGTGTATGGCTCAAACGGCTAAGGCGCCAGCCACATACACCTGAGCTGGCGGGTTCGAATTCAGCCCGGCCTGCCAAACTATGACGGTTGCAACCAAAAAACAGCTGGGCGTTGTGGCGGGCACCTACGGTCCCAGCTACTTGGGAGGCCAAGGCAAGAGAACTACTTAAGCCCAGGAGTTGGAGGTTGCTGTGAGTGGTGATGCCACAGCACTCTACCCAGGGCACCGGCTTGCCGCTCTGTCTCAAAAAACAAAAACAAAACAAAAAAACCATGGAATTTTAAGTCCAGTTCAAAGAAGTAGTAAGGTGGGTTTATTCTAAGATACAAAGTCAGGCACCATTCTTTTTTTTCTCCTTTCATACCTGTGACAATAACCAGTTCCTCACTAGCTGACAAAACCAGTGAATTAAAGAAAGGGGTACCCAGGAACTTAAGGTTGCTGTGAGCTGTGTGACGCCACAGCATCTACAGAGGGCGATAAAGTGAGACTGAGTCTACAAAAAAAATAAAATAAAATAAATAAGAAAAGAAAAGAAAAGAAAAGAGGTACCATGTCATTAGTTTTTAGGGCTAAAGATGAATAAAGCAAGCACTAAGTCCTGCTATCTTTCTAGGGAAGCTGTATGGAAAAGGAAAATTAATCAGCAGTATAAGAAACACTATGCAGTTTCTTAATGAATGTTATAGCTTGATAAAACTTACTACATATTTAAAGAAAGAACCTATTTTATATATAGTCAACAGAAAGTTTTTGAACTAATTACAACAATGCTCCATTGCCCTCAGCCAATTGTCAACATTCTGAAATGTATGTCTATTTCATAGATTTTTTTCATTGTAAAGGTTAAAGGGATCACTTTAGAGTGATTTCTTACTTCACAGTTAAGCACATAGTATTTCTCCTGATAAAATACACAGGTAAGAACATTACCACCTTCAGACAGGAGCCAGGGTGGGCATCCATGAACCCTTGAAAAGGTATGAAAAATTCTGTGCATATGAACGTTTTAGGGGTGAATTCTCAAAGGTGTCTGACTGAAAAAGTTTCAAGGATTACGCTGCAAAGCACCATCGCATGCTTCATTTCATTTCATGTCAGAATTCCAATTTTCTCATCAAGGTCTTTTTCATAGTTTATATCTCGCATTCTCTAGTGAGGTGATACTTGTCACCATGAGGGCAAAAACTGGTTCTTGAGGTGTGAAAAAAACCTTAAATATCATAATAGTTTGGGGCCCTTATATGCACCAAATATTATCTGTTGTATTGAAAGTTCATGTGAAACAGAAGAGTGAAAAGAAAAAATATTTCTAACGAGGAGCAACTTAAAAAAGGTGAGAAACATCCAGTTTACACAAAAGCACAATAATGAAGTGATAATTCCGTGAATACAGTGCAGGCAACACGCAGGACAGAGGTAGAGCATAACTGCCTTGCTTTGCCCTCACACGGAGAAGATGCTCTGAGTGAAATGGACTCTGGAAACAAGTCACTGACAAACAAGTGCATGTGTTGACTAAGCTTCTGAGATGTCCCTCGCAATATTTCTATTCCCACAACACCTCAAGACATATTTAATACCCACAGCAAAATTATGCAGTAGTTGAAAACCTCAACTTTTAACAATTAAAATACTTACTTTCTTCCTGCATCCGGGCTAGAATTTGCACATCAGTTACATCATTTAGCTTATAATTGGATCCAATTGAATCTTCATCTAATTCTGACGCACTTAATTCACTATCTATAGAGGACTGAGGACTGAGCGGAGGATTTCTGTCTGATGAGCTTTTCAAGTTACCTTAAAAAAAAAAAAAATTCAGACTTTGGTAAGACAAATGTTGAATAAATGCCTGTTGCAATTAATTTATTATATTCTCTGATTCAATTCATTATTATTCTGCCTTTTCTGTTTATAAAACTCCCTGAAATTAATTAGCCAGGTGTTGTGGCAGGTGCCTGTAATCCCAGCTATTTAGGAGACTGAGGCAAAAGGATCACTTGAGCCCAAGAGTTTGAGGTTGGCTTGTTGCCTGTAGCTCAGTGGCTAGAGTGCCAGCCATGTACAATGGGGCTGGAGGGTTCAAACCCGGCCCAGGCCTGTTAAAAACAACAATGACAACTACAACAACAACAACAAAAGCATAGCTGGGCATTGTGGTGGGTGCCTGTAGTCCCAGCTACTTGGGAGGCTGTGGCAAGAGAATCACTTAAGCCCAAGAGTTTGCAGTTGCTGTGAGCTGTGATGCCATGACAGTCTACTGAGGGCAACATAGTGAGACTCTGTCTCAACAGAGAAAAAAAAAAAAAAAAAGAGTCTGAGGTTGTTGTGAGCTATGACATCATGGTACTCAACCCCAGGGCAAGTGAGTGACACTCTGTCTCAAAAAACTCCCTGAAATTAGAAATTAATCTCATTAAGAAAAATGAGAACTATAGATACTCCTTGATGTACTATGGCATAAATACAGAACATTTCATTCAAATATAACTTCCCTATTATCTTACGGGACAATGAAGCTTTTCAACACAGTACCTGCCAAGCAGTGGTGTTCAATAACTACATGTTAGAGGATTTCAATTTGTACAAGACAGCCAATTAAACTGGTCTATAAGTAGATGAACTTATGAAGTAGTGTTTTCTCCTCCCAAATTCATAGTCATTAATAAACACCATCATCTCTCTCTGAATAGAAACAAAACTATAATTTCAAGAAAATTAGATTTCTTAGAGATCTAGAACACATCAAAAAAAGAACACTAGGCTCATTTCTCCTACAACATGCCATGTTTACAAAATTGCTTTGCCCAATTAGTAATGGGCATCCAAGGAGTTCTCTGAAGATTATAGTGAAGCAAAAGAAATGGGATGAAAAAAATGACTAGATTTAAAAAAGAGTAATTTATCATTCTAAACCAAAAGGGAGACAGAAAACAGGCCAGAGGATAAAGAACATACACGTCCAAAAGAGCCCAATTTGTTTCTAAGGAAATCCTTTCATCAGATCATCAGCTTGTACTGAAGAATAATAAAATCCCAATATTATCACTAATATTTCTAATATAGATTTCTTTGAGACACTTGCTTTCCAGAATTCTTCAGCATAAGAGTTTGCTCCAACATGAAAGGCATGTAAGGAGAGCAAGAAGAATACAAAATAATTATTCTTTGTATTATGACTGAAAACAGTGTAGTGTACATAATAGGGAAAAGGCTACAAGGTCAGGCTACAATAATGTGTAAATCAAATTCTTTAAACAGATACTGCAGATTAAACTTTGTAATGTTACACTGTTATAGGTGAAACAAACAGCAAATAAGCACCTATATATGCGGCACTGAGGGAAGAGCACAGTCAATAAAGTCACTGGACTAGGGAGCACATAGGTCGAAATTTGAAGTGGTTAATAATACCTTAATTTTTTTCTTTTTGAAACAGGGTTCAGAAAGTAACAACACCTTAATTTTTAAAGAATCTATAATAATCAGTCATGATCACAGCAGCAGGAGTAAGGGCACTTCCTGCCTGAATGCTGAAGAATAGTGAGATACAGAGTAAGGCTCCGTCATAGCCAGAGAGTACACCTGCCCTGCCTCATAGCCATCTGTCCCTCCCACATCACTCGCAGCCCCTTCACTCTCTTGGCACATTCACTTATAACCTCACACGATTATTCAGCTGCAGATCAAGGCTTATTAAAATGCCTATGAAGAGCTTTCACTTTTAACTCTGCAGGTTGTTTTGGAACCCAAGCAGGCTGTTCAATAAGGATCTAAAAGAATCAAGCTTGTGCCTACATTTAAGCCAGATTTGGAAACTTTTTAAAAGAAATTTTATGCATGTTTAACACATTGGCTTATCTTTGTACCCATGGCGTTTAGTATAATATTTGGTGCGGAATAGCTCCTCGATATTTTCTCTAACCAGTTAAAAATTTCATAAATAAGATGTTCCTAATGAGTAAGTCATTTGAGGTGCTGCAATAAGTTAAGAATCATTCCTTAATTACTCCATTTTGTTTTCTCCTTACCTGAATTTCCAGGAAGTATAAGCTGTTTCACTGCTGGAGGTCGTACTGGGGTTGAGGATGGAGAATTGAAGCCACTGCTGTACGGGCTACTGGCATTTGGACTGTAAGGACTTGTGTAACTCACAGAGTTGAATGGACTATTATATAAATTCTGCCTTTTGAGAGCTACATTAATGAGAAGTGGAAAATCAGTTTAATAACTGAGAAAAAGTTAATATTTCAAAAGTCTTCTCATTAGAAAATTCATTATAATTATTTCAACTTAAATTAAAAAAATTCTTACAGTGGTAACATTGTATTAATAATCCCCCAAAATGTTTTCATTATTTTAAATTGTACACGTAAATAAAATAGAAGCTGCACCAAACAACAAAAATCATGCAGGAAGAGTATCTCCTAAACATCTGTCTCTTAGCCGCTTAATTTACTTTCATCTTCTTGGAACGTTTACTCTTTAATAACTGTTGTATTAATCTTGACTGACCTTAAAAATAAATCAAATATAAAAGTATATTTATGTTTTCTCATTTTCTATTACGAACATCTTACACTTAAAAACTGTGAAATAAGTTGTTGTTTTTAAAGGCAAAGAGAATGGGTCTCCCCATGTCACCCAGGCTGATGTTGAACTCCTGTCCTCAAGTGATTTTCCCAGCCTCTACTAGATGGGACAAGAGGTACCAGCTTCCATACCTGGCTAATTTTTTTAAATTTTTAATGATGAGGTCTTGCTATGTTTCCCAGGCTGGTAAAATAAGTTTTTAAAATAGGCTTTTCAAAGTTTGGGTTTCTGAAAAATTTAAGCAATAGTGACTATTTTCAAGATAGGCTAAAGTCAAGACATGGAGTTGAAATTCCCTTAAAAAAAAAAAAAAAAAAGATTTTAGGTTGGACACGGTAGTGCACGCCTGTAATCCCAGCACTTTGGGAGGCAGAGATAGGTGGATTGCTTGCGCTCTGGAGTTCAAGACCAGCCTGAGCAAGAATGAGACCCCATCTCCAAAAAATTGCCGGGTCTTGTGGTGGGCGCCTGTAGTCCCAGCTACTTGGGAGGCTGAAACCAGAGAATCACTTGAGCCCCAGAGTTTGAGGTTGCTGTGAGCTATGACACCATAGCACACTACTGAGGGCAACATAGTGAGACTCTATACCCGCCTCCCCCAAAATTGTAGCTATGCATATAAAATTACACACACAGTAGGACAAAGATACCAAGTACAATTATATACAAGAAAAATTAACACAATATTTCTCCCTTATTCTAAAAATATATACAATTTATTCAATATTTATGAGCATGGGCAAAAGCACTGTATAGAATATATAGACTATGACATTATACTTTCAAGAGGATTAAAGCAAAGTAGTGTAGGCAGAAAAAACAAAGACTGTAAGGCAGAATGAAATAAGCACTATAATACTATCATAGTAAAGATGTAAAAGGCAATGGAAAGGAAGAGTCAGAGTAAATCATTACAACTGAGAGAAAATGGTTCAGCTTTTTGGACGGAGAAGCAATGGAGCTTTCTTTAAAGGATGAGCAGTAATCTGATAGGACACTGCAAGCAGAGAAGCATAAGCCTTCATCTCTGTTTATAAGATGAACAAAAGCAATGTTTAGAAAACACAGAGTATCTTAGGGAATAAGATTGAGTACTCTAGATTGACAAAGCATAAGGGCCAAGAAAAACCAGCTGAGGCCAGGTCAGGGAAGGCCTGAACACTGTGCCCAGGAGTCTGAAATCTATTCATTAGCAAGTTACTAGCGATTCTGTGAAAAACTGATATGAGTCAGACAATTTAGGGGAAAAAATGGTGGAAATTTTGATGTTAAATAGACTAGAATGAATTAGGAAGTATACAGTGACAAAAGGAGGAGAAAGGATAAATATTAAAAGCTAGAAAAGATTACTAAAGGAAAAAATCAGATGACTAAATTTTCTGGTTTGCTTTCTGCCAGAGTAGTGATTTTGGGAGGAGGAAAATCTGTTTTCTGTTTAGTTAAATAGTATAGTAATCTGAACCATGTAATTTTATACATACTCACCATGAGACAAGACTCCAAGAAATACTTCATACATATTTTGAATGAAATATCAACCAGAGCAGAAATATAGCTGCTAATTCCTTCTCATTTCTTTACCCCTTTTCTGTATCCTCTGAAATGTGCCCTCTTCTACCTGGTATTAACCACTAGCTGCTAACTCCTCATTTCTTTACCCCTCCTCCGTCCCCTCTGAAACTTACCCTCTCTACCTGGTATTAATCACTAACATTTTAAGTTCTTAGCCTTTTTATTTTCTCCCTCTACGTAACACTTTTTTTCCTGAGAGATCTCAGCCATACTCACATCAATTATTATCTATATGGCACGAACTCCCCATTATTTATATTTCCAGTCTTAAATTTTCCTCTGAGCTTCAAATCCATATACAGTGCTCATTTAAAGTCTCCTCTTGGGTTTGACAAATGACATAAGTCCATGTGTCACAATCAACTCGTGATCTTCACACTAAAATCTAATTTTCTTCTGGGGGTCCCTGTCTCAGAATGATAATCCTGTCACACAAGCTGGAAGCCTAGAAATCACTGTCCATACTTTATTATCCTTAATTTCCTCATATTGGTTTCATTCCTTTTTATGACCATGTTTTCTCATCCCTACTGCTACCCTTCCCCTTCTACACATACAGCCCAGCTATCATCATCAGCCCTCCTCAAAAGCATCCTATGTTCACTGTTGGCCCTCTCCAACCTACCGTCCATACTACTGCTAGAATGTCCTTCCCCAAATATAAAGCCAATCATGTTTTCCCACCCCCATCCGCCCACCCTTGTATAAAACCCATTAGTCTTCTCCTAATGCTCTTAGAATAAAGTCCTAAATCTTTAACAAGGCCTGTAAGACTCTGCAGAGTCCAGGTCCTACATATCCTTCTGGCTTATTTCACATCTCTTCCTTTCCCCGCCAGCGTGCTTTGTTCCAGTTCCTCATATGGCCCATGCTCCCTCATACACGGAGCCTTTGCAAATGCTGTTCTGTCTACTTGGAATGCCATACTCCCTTTTTCTCCTTCCTCCTTAAATGCACTTAAATTTTTCTGAATCTTCAGGACTCGAGTGAAACATCAATTCTGGAGGAAAACTTCTTATTTCTCAAAGCACCATCTATCGTTCCTTTATTACACATCACCAGTATAAAGATTATTTATATTAGTAAGTTTCCCCTCCTAGACAATAAACTCCACGAGTACCAGCATAGTGTTCATTGTTCCTCATCATGTCTCCCCACCCTTTTCCTACAGGTTGATACACAGCAGGCTCTCAATACAAATTAACTGATACGTGTATGCATGAACACAATTGGATAGAGGTTGATATGAATGCTACACGAAAAGACGAACAATCAAGACAGAGCTGTAAGGCAATAGAAAGACCTGGGGCAACCTAAACTTAAAGGACAGGTAGGGAGGGGGCAAAGGGAATGCAAAGTTGTTGTTTAACATGGATGGAGAATTTCATTGTGGGATGATGCAAGTTCTGTCCATCTAGAGGTAGAGATAGTTGCACAGCAATATAAATATATTTGATGTCACTGAAATGTATATTTAAAAATGGTGAAATTGGGAAGTTTTATGTCATAAATTTTACCACAAAAAATGGGTAGAGAAGGGAGAACCTTCAAAGAAGACTGAAAAGATAGTATCAGGGAGATCAAGAGAGGGGTAAAAAAGATAATGCACTATCATAGAAAAAAGAGAAGAAAATTTTAGGACTAAGTGGTAGTGTACTGCAGAGAAGCGAAGTCTGATGGATAGAAACTGTTCTGCTGGGATGTAACACCTACGCTCCCAGGAAGCATTGCCTTATTAAAAATACGCGCACGCACACACACACACACCCACACATACACACACACACAAAAGACTCCTCAGGAAAAGAGGGGTGTATCACCACAAAGTTCAAACTTGCAACAGCCAAGTTACTTTTTTCCCTTAAAATTTTTAATGTATAAATTTAAAATATACAGTAGAGCTGCAGCTACTTTTCTGTGGATATAGCCATAAAACTTATTGTTAAGTAGATGCAATACTTGATTACACTAAAGTTTGGTTCAAGAGTTAACTGCCTCTCTTACGTATTCCCACAAATTTTAAAAACCTCACTATAATAAAGTAAAAAGCCACTCATTCAAAATCGTTATTTCTGAAGTGCAACAGCTTTGTGTTTCTTAAGTACAAGTTGCAAGTAACCAATTGCTAGCAATTCCTATTCCTTAGGATGTTATAAACCAGGATTTAGCAAAATAATAGCCTACAGGCCAAATCCAGGCCGCCATCTGTTTTTGTAAGTAAAGTTTTACAGGAACACAGCCATGCCCATTCACTTATGTATTGTCTACAGATGCATGTGAGCCATTAGGGAAAAACTGAGCGATTGTAACAGAGATCTGAAAGCCCACAAACACTGAATTGTTTACTATTTGGCTCTTCACAAAAAAAGTTTGCCAAGCTCTGTTTTGTTTACTGTCTGACTTCTGTGAGAATATAAACTACTAACCCTGGGTTCCTGCCTGTAATCCTAGCATTCAGGGAGACCGAGGTAGCAGAAAGATCCCTTGAGCTCAAGAGTTTGAGACCAGCCTGAGTAAGAGTGAGACCCTGTCTCTACTAAAAACAGAAAAAATTAGTTGGGTGTCAGGGCAGGTGCCTGTAGTCCCAGCTACACAGGAGACTGAGGCAGGAGGATGACTTGAGCCCAGGAGTTTGAGCTAGGCTGACACCAGGGCACTCTAGCCTAGGCAACAGAGTGAGACTCTGTCTCCAAAACAAACCAAAAAGAAAAAAACAAACAAACAAAAAAAAAACCCAGAATATAAGCTCTAGAAGTTATCTCCTTAGAGTTGAGCACAATGTCTAGCATAGTTAGTTCTCAACACGTATCATTGAATGAATGATGAAGATTTCTAGTTACATAATAAATTAGATTTATATTATTTCTAAGGTCAGACATTACTGGAAAATGATTCCCCAAAATATTCCTTTTTTTTTCGTTTTTGAGACAGAGTGTCACTCTGTTGTCTAGACTAGAATACAGTGCTATCAACATAGCTCACTGCTGCCTCCAATTCTTGGGCTCAAGTAATCCTCCTGCCTCAGCCTCCTGAGTAGCTGGGACTGCAGACACATGTGACCACACTTGACCCCTAGGAATATTCTTAATAAATGTCTAAAAGATGTCATCTGATTGAAATTGGCTAGAAAATTCTCAATTATTTCAAGTTGTCTACTAGCCTGTCTACATATTTCTTAAAATCATTTATGAATATAACTTATATCAAGCTCCAGGGTATACTTCTAAAAGAAATTGATATTCAGGTTAAATATTTTAAAAATTACATAAAAGCTATTACTTTTTCAAAAGGGCTTTTTTACATAGAGAAAAAGTAAGACAAACAGATTCCAATTCAGAATCTCTGTCATCACATCCTATAAGTTATTTGCATATAATAACCATTGTTCCTTATAGCCAAATGAATTTGGCTTTATTATAAGCCAGTTTAAATATCCAGCTGGTCTCCCCTCTGATTCTCCTGCTCATTTTCAGCTTAAACTCTAACCATAAAGCACATATTGTTTTCTATAATAAAGCCAAAATAAGTAATTGTAAGTAATAGTTTCCAAGCAAATGCAAAGCAAAAAACAAAAAAAACCTAATCATGCATCAATTCTTTACTATTTGAATACTTCATAAAACAGTAACAGTCTTAAAAAGAGAATGAGAAAAATACCATGTAAATATTTTCCTTATATTACTACATTGCCTGCACTAGCAGACTATATTAAATATCACATTTTGTCAGCACTATAACAAAAGTGTATAAAAGTAATTTTAATCTACAATGTCAAATAAAGAAAAGAAAAACAAGAAAAACATAACAAAGAAAAGAAATTAATACATTTACTAAGGACTTACTGTGAGCCAGTAAACATGCTGGTCTCCTTATCATTATTATTACTTAGTCCTTAAATAACCTTTCAAGATTCATCATTTTTTTTTAAGGCAAAAACATAATTTATTAAGACTTTCATTAAACACACATTTGTTGAGCTTCTACCGTATGCTTAACATTGGGTTTAAGAATGATGGAGATAACAAGCAAATACCGAAGTCCCTTCCCTGTGCAGGAGATGAACGAGCGAGCTTTTTTTTTTAACAGTTTGAGTGCTGGAGGCAAATTATGTCTTCATACTGATCTCTAAACAATAATACAGTTTGTGCTGCATCAGTCTGTATTTGTCCATGATTGGTACATGTATTTGTGATGTATGTGTGTTCTCGTATCAGTCTATGAAGGCTTCTAAAACCTTGTAAGTCATGGGCTGTGACTGTGACATGCCTGTAATAATTGTGCAGGGTTTTCAGAGAACAGTGTTTGATAAATACTACCTAAGTGATTGACTCCTTCCCTTCAGACAAATAATACACAACACACAGTTAAATAAATGCTCCATTGCCTTCAGATGGCCTCCTCTCCTTCCGAAGGGCTATCACACCAGACACTCGCTAGCTCTCTGGCACACACAGCACTTTCCTCATTCTTAGGAGAAAACTGAGCTCACACAGTTAAATAAGGTGAAGAGCGGCACAGCTGCATAGTGCTACAGTGGGAATGTGGTCACTTTGCTTCTCCACCTATATCTTTCTACCACATCAGTTTCCCCAAAGTGTGCTATGGATGATTTTAGATAATACTAAACATTTTTAATTTTAGTAGTTTTTTTAACTTGTATTAGAAGAAAACATACCAAATAAAATTCATTATTTCATGGATATTATTCTTTAGGATGATGCTACAAAAAGGGGATTTTTCAAAAAAGCTATAAGTAAATGACAGAACAGGGTTATGTGCACATGGCAAAAACTCTCCTGATGGTGCGCACAATCAGACGTGAAAAATGCTACCAAGTCAGGAACTGCCTCCCTAGAAACATCCTGCTTGACATTTACTTTTTTCAATTTGAAAGAAAGTAAAGAACAAGTTTACAAATAAAATTGCAGACATACCTGACATAGTTTGATCAAGTTTGTGGATAAGAGACTTTTTAGCACATTCAACATCAGGGCTTGGGTAATCCAAAACTTGCCTGCACCAAACTAACGGACTAACCGATTTCTGCATTGGTGTAAGTTTTTTCTTTGGTGATGAATACAGCCTAGAAGAAAGCAAAAAACAAAAATAGTCATCACTAAGTCGTGTTTTTTGGGGGGTAGACTTAAATTGGATAGAAGAGAGTAAAAGAGATAAAATATGTTTAAACTCACATTTACTTACTGCACAGGAAGAAAACGATAGTATAACAACCACTACAAACTCAAAGTTCAAGTACTAAATGAACCCAAAGGAAGCTTTCCTAAAACGTGTCATGTATTTTCTCTTTTAATATTACTAAACTCTGAGGAAACGTCTATCTTTACAACACTTTATTCCATTTTCAAGAGTACTTGACTAACTCCCTAATATAGTCTTATCATTAAATCTAGTCCAGGAAGCAGGAGGAGCTAAACTCCTTGCTCTTCACCTCTCATTTCCCTTCCCACCACACATGCACACAGTGAGTCAGTCCTTTTAGTTAAGCAGTACCTATTCTGTAGTCTTTTCTTTTTCTCTTTTTTTTTCGGTGGGGGGGGGGGGTGATTTGTAAACAGATTCTCACTCTGACATCCTGGCAACAGCGCAGTGGTGTCATCATACCTCACAGCAACCTCAAATTCCTGGGCTCAACCAATCCTCCTGCCTCAGCCTCCAAAACACCTAAGAATACAAGCACAGGCAACCATGCCTAGCTAATATTTTCTATTTTTAGCAGAGATGAAGTCTTACTCTCACTTGGTCTGGTCCCCATATCCTGATCTCAAGGGATCCTCAGGGCGGCACCTGTGGCTCAAAGGGGTAGGGCACCGGCCCCATATGCCGGAGGTGGCAGGTTCAAACCCAACCCTGGCCAAAAACCACAAAAAATAAAAAAATTTTAAAAAAAGGTCTAAAAATAAAAGGTCAAACTTTACATTATATATTAAAAAAAAAAAAAAAAGGGATCCTCAGATTCAGAGTGTTAGAATTACAGGCATGAGCCACAGCTAGTGGCCTGTGGTCTTCTTTTCAAAGATGATAGGTCTGAGAAAAACAATATTCTTAATAACTTAACGTAAATCAACTACAAAGTTACTTTGTCTCAGAAAAGAAGAAATGGACAGTATTTTATAAGCTAATGGGGAAGGTATACAAAGTGAAAGGTGAGGAAGAGAGAGGGTAAGAGTGCTGAAATTCCCTTCTTCACAGTCTTCCCTCAGATTTGTCTAGATTATGTCAATTATTGATTTATTTCAAGCATGACTCCATATGAAAACTTAAGAGTTACTTGATTTCTAATTTAGGGTGGTTTTCAAATTAAGACTTTATGGGGAATTTATAAAGCCGGTAAAATTGTGCTTTGAAATTGTATAACTATGCAGTTACAGGATGTGCACAGCACACCAAAGGTACACTTGACTAGTAACACTACCCTCCATTCAACTTCAAAAAGTAATCATAGATAACACCTCTTAAAACGTGTCTACTTTTTTTTTTTGCATCCTCTGTGTATGTCTACAGTACCAGAATAGATGGACTACTGCTAGGGGCAAAATACACCTTACCCCTCCCTTCTGTCTTCTCTATTTATAAATAACTTAAGTCTGTCATTCACATACATTATTTAGTTTTGATCAAGATAATCAAGACTAATGGGATAAACAATCATCTCTTTAGTCTACAATCCATATTCATTTGGACAGTAATACTGAAACGGAATCTCATTTATGAATAGAACAATCAAAATGAAATCAATGGGGTTCATTCTCTTTCCAGCTTAAACACTGCAAATGTCCTATAACAAATCTCTACCTTGGTATCTTCACTTTAAAAACTGTGATAACTATTATATGTTGATATTCTAGTATTAATGTTAAACAAACTAAACCTCTATAGATGAATAAACATGAATAAAACCACTTTATGAATATCATAACTTTCAATATATAATTTTTCCCTACATTGACTGGTTTTACATAATTTACCCATATGTAAATGATTCCTTTACTGTTGGCTATAAATTCATTATAAAATGCTCAAGGAACATGGGTGAGTCTCAAAAACGTGCTCAGTGAAAGAAACCAGATACAAAAGAACACATATTGACATGATTGATGCAAGATTTCATTTATATGAAATGTCTAGAAAAGCAGAAAGTAGATCAGTGGTTGCCTAAGGCTAGAGGTGGGAATTCAAATAAAGTTTCTTTTGGGGGTAATATACTCAAAATTAGATGATAGTGATGATTATGATAATAGTTTGATGGCTATAAATATCCTAAATTCATTGACTTATACAGTGAATGTTATGGTTCGTAAATATATTTTGGTAAAGCTTTTTTTAAAAAAAGTTGGAAGGTGCATTTAGCATCTTTAAAAATAAACTACTATGGGCAGTGCCTGTGGCTCAGTGGGTAGGACGCTGGCCCCATATACCGAGGGTGGTGGGTTTAAACCCGGTCTCAGCCAAACTGCAACAAAAAATAGCCAGGCGTTGTGGCAGGCACCTGTAGTCCCAGCTACTCGGGAGGCTGAGGAAAAAGAATTGCCTAAACCCAGGAGCTGGAGGTTGCTGTGAGCTGTATAACGCCATGGCACTACCGAGGCAATAAAGTGAGACTCTGCCTCTACAAATACATAAATAAACTACTATGACTAAATAAACATAAATAATTTAAAATCAATTATGATAATGATCCCCCTCTAACTACTTTGAATCTTCCATGATATTGTTCCTGTTTTTGTCAATGGCACTATAATTCTTTCAGTTAGAAAGGCTAAAAACCTATGAGTAATTTTGGATTCCTCCATCTTTTTAATTTCCTACCCTTATCAATAATCTGTTAGCAAGTCTTATTGATCCTAAACTACCCTCCCCCCCACATTCCTACAGTTAAGAGAGAGACTTGTCCATAGTGATGGAAAAAGGAGAGAATTATTCAATCATCCTTGGATTTCAGTTCAACAGCCTGTGGGGAGAGACTTACAAATAAAATGCGAAGAGGAAAAAAAGAAAAGATAATAAATCCTGCTTACATCAACTTTTTCTATCACTCTATCTTATTTCAATGACCCTGTCCCTACCCTACATCTAGAAACAAAGGACTTTGGCCCATAATAACACTGGCATAAAATTATTCCTTGGTCAGAGAGTCTTTGGTTGAGGTTTCAAAGTATGTACTTGTAAACCTGTCAGAGGACACACGAGCTGGGCTGTATCATGTAACTGGATCTACCTTTAGCAGAACCAAGCTGTCTAAGCCCCAGAATTGTAAAGGAAATCACAAATAAAAATATCTGTAATAACTATATATCATCATCTTTGCTCATTTCTTTTTTTTGAGACAGAGCCTCAAGCTGTTGCCCTGGGTAGAATGCCATGGCATCACAGCTCACAGCAACCTCCAACTACTGGGCTCAACCAATTCTCTTGCCTTAGCCTCCCAACTAGCTGGGACTACAGGTGCCTGCCACAATGCCCAGCCATTTTTTTTTTTTTTTTTGGTTGTAGCTGTCATTGTTTTGCAGGCCCAGGCTGGATTCGAACCTGACAGCGAGCTGGCACCTTAGCCACTTGAGCTACAGGTGCCAAGCCTCTTTGCTCATTTCTTACAAACACATGGAATTCATTAAAATAGCTTACCTACTAAAAACTTTTTCACTTTAGAATTCCTTAAATCAAAGTACATGGTTTAATCAATAATTTCTTAAATAATAAATTATTACAATTCCTGATAAACACAGCCAGTTTATCGATAGCTAATGCAACCTAAGACAGATGAGATGTGTCAAGTTTTTACTTTCCTAAAATCTTAAACATTGCCAGGCACAGTGGCTCATGCCTGTAATCCCAGCACCATGGGAGGTTGAGGAGGGAGAATTGCTTGAGCTCAGGAGTTCGAGACTTGCCTGAGTGAGACTAAGACCCGGATTCCTAAAATAAAAAGGAAAAACCCAGCCGGGTGCCGTGGTGAGTGCCTGTAATCCTCAGCAGCTTCCAGAGGCTGAGGCAGCGGGATACCCACAGCCTGAGTCTGAGGTTGCAGCAAGCAATGACGCCACTGCACTCTGCTCAGGGGCATAAGGTGTCTGTCTCAACAACAAAAAAAGAAAGCAAAAAAATAAAAATAAAAAATAAGCAAGGAAATAAAAAAAAAATCTTGAACATTACCTTAATTATCTTATTACTACTAAAATTAAGGTATAGAGGACCAGTGGAGGGCCGAGCCTCTACCTTGATAAAAGACGGCATCAGTGAGAAGGGCACATTATTTCCCCTTTTCAACCTCCCACGTGTCCCAGTAGGGAGTTGGTCTGAACACCCATTTATAGGAAAGGAGGTGTTGTAAGTCAGGGCTTCACTTTTGCAGAGGTGGTATCAAGACCCAGCAGAGAGCTGAACACTCACTCAATCCAGACCCACAAAATATACCCAAACAGGTATATTTTGACTAAAAACAAGTATGATGCTAAGTCTTACAGCATAATACCTCAAATGTGTAGGATATGACTAGAAATCATTCATAGTGCCAAGAATTCAGGTAAAAAGTGGGACAAGAGGAACAACCGTGTCAAAATGAAAACCAACAGCGAATGGCAGCCATAAATCCAACCACCCCAATAACTACACTACAGGCGAATGAACCTATTAAAAATGCAGAGATAGCATGATGCTTTCACTTGGTAATTCTATCAAATATTAAGGAAAAATATAATGCCATCTATACAAAATCTTTTAAAAAACCAGACCTAATGGCAAAAGATAAAATACTTTCTCCTAAGACTGGGAACAAAGTAAGGATGTACATGCACATCATTTCTATTAAATGCTGGACTGCAGTGGCTAGCTAGTATAATAAGGCAAGAAAGAAAAATTACAGACATCCACATTGGAAAGAATCAAAACTACCTTTAATCACAGACAACACAATCCCATATACTTAAAATCCATTGTAGGACAAAAAAACAAAACAAAACAAAAAAACCCTAAAATAATGTGTTTAGCAAGGTCACATGATATAAGACCAATAAGCAAAAAATCAATTTTATTTCTATACACTACCAAGGAACAACCTGAATATGAAGTAAATAAAACAATTTCAGTCACAATACCATCAACAAGAATAAACTTCCTGGGAATAAATTTAACAAACGAAATGCAAGACTTGTAGACTGCAAACTCCAAAACATTGCTGAGGAGAATTAAAAATGACAAATAAATTGAGAGATATATCATGTTTACAGATCTGAACACTCTACACTGTTGTCAACTCTTCCAAGTTGAATAGAATCAACACATCCCTAGAACACTTCAGTAGGCATTTAAGAAGAAGCTGACAAGCTTGCAGGTATGTAGCTACTTGGAAAATAAATACATTCATACATACATACATACATAAAATCATCAAATTAACCCTAAAATTTACATTAAAATGCAAAGGGCAGGCCAGGCGCAGAGGCTCACACCTGTAATCCTAGCACTCTGGGAGGCTGACGTGGGTGAACTGTCTTAGCTCACAGGTTAGAGACCAGCCTGAGCCAGAGCAAGACCCCCATCTCTAAAAATAGCTGAGCACTGTGGCAGGCGCCTGTAGCCCCAGCTACTCAGGAGGCTGCAGCAAGAAAATCACTTCAGCCCAAGAGTTTGAGGTTGCTGTGAGCTATGACTCCACAACATTCAATCCCAGGGCAATTGATGAAACTCTGTCTCTAAAAAAAAAAAAGAAAAAGAAAAAACAGAACGGGCAAAGAATGGCTAAAACGATTTTGAAAATGAAACTCTCTTTTTAAACATAAGAATCTCTGGTCTTGACCTCTTCCAAACCATTCTGTACACTGCAGCTAAAGTATTTTCTAAAATACAAATCTGACTTTATTAATAGTCGCTTGCTAAATATTCTGTGCCAATCCCTTGCCCTTAGAACTTTTTCCAAAAATGGTCCCCACAGCCCTTGAGACCTGCCTGATGATCTAACTGCTACAGCACTTCATTTCTCACCTCCCTCCACCACCCAAATCTAAACAACAGCCATATGGACTAATTTCTATTCCTGGAAAGCCCAACACTTTTGCTTCTAGGTCATTTGTGCATGTTGTTCCCCTTTCCTAGAATAAGTTCAATTCCATTCCTTGCTTATCTCATCCTCCCTTGCTCAGCTTCACTCAGCTCATTTCTACTTTCTCAGGTCTCAGCTGAAAGGTCAATTCTTTAGGGAAACCTCCCTTGAACCTCTCTGGTAAGGCTATATTAGGTGCCCCCCACTATGTTTAACACAGTGAAGCAAGATGTTTTAACAAAGCATCTTTGTAGCCGTTTAGATATCGCCCATCAAATAGGAAAATGTTTAATCCTCAGTCTAATCACAATAGACTTACTTTATACTTTATTTTTGTCCTGTTTGAATATTTTGAGTCTAATTTCGAAAGAAACATTTTAAAAAATGTGTTGGAGGCAATAAAAATGCTACAACATGGATGAATCTCAAACATTATGCTAAGTAAAAAAAGTCAGTCACAAAATACCACATATTGTATGAAACCATGTACATGGAAAATCTGGAACAGGCAAATCTGTGAGACAATGTTGATCAGCGGTTGCCTAGGGATGCGAAGGGGGTGGAGAGAGGAGGAAAGGAAATGACTACTAATTAGTGTAAGGTTTCCTTTGGGTGTGAAGATATTCTAAAACTAAATTACACTGATAGTTGTACAATTCTGTAAATACATAGTATATTAAGTAGCACAGAACACTAAAAACCACAATATGCTTTAAAGAGGTAAATTTTATAATCTGTAAAATATTTTTTAGACATGGTCTCACTCTGTTGCCTGAGCTAGTACAGACGCCTTGTCATGCATCAATGCAACCTTAAACTCCTGGGTTCAAGTGATCCTTCCATCTCAGCCTCCAGAATAACCAAGACTACCCGCCTGCACCACCATGCCAAGCTAGTTTTTTTTTTTTTTTCTTTAAGACATAAGGTCTTGCTACTTTGCTCAGGATGGTCTTGAACACCTGGCTTCCAGGGACCCTCCTGCCTAGGCTTCCCAAAGTGCTAGAATTACAGGTGTGAGCCACCACATACCAGCTTTGATATATAAATTGTATCTCAATAAAGCTGTTAAAATCTATTAGTAATAAATTGGCACTCCAAGATATCACCTCTTCCCTTAGAACAATCATTACAAAGGAACTAAATACTATTAAACATAATTTATGTATACTGTTGAGAGAACAGATAGAGTTTGGACATTTGTCCTTTCTAAATCTCATGTTGAAATTTGAACCTCAAGGTTGGAAGTGGGACCTGACAGGAGGTGCTTAGGTAGTGGGGTGGGTCCCCCATGAATGGTCTGGTGTCCTTCTTGTTCTTGTGGTTAATGACTAAGTTCTCACTCTGACAGTTCCCACAAAATCTGATTGTTAAAGAGCCTGGCACCTCCTCCCTCAGCTCACTTGCTCCACCTTTCACCATGTGACATGACTGCTTTCCCTTAACCTCTTGGCATGATTAGAAGCTCCCTGTTGCCCTCACCAGAAACAGATGCTGGCAACATGCTTCTTGTACAGCCTGCATATAATCATGAGCCAGATAAACCTTTTTCTTTATAAATTATCTAGCCTCAAGTATTCTTTTATATCAATACAAAATGGACTAAGACAAGAACTATTAGAAATGTAATTAAACCTATGAAAGAAAGGCTGGTCAATGGGTACAGTCTGATAATTAACTCCATGAATTCATCCTAGAGAAAGTGCTACATAACCTCATTGCTGAATATCACTACGGTCACCTTCAAAGTACTCCCTTTAGGAAGCTATGTACCAACACCAGCACCTAGTCCACCCTTCAAAGCAATTTTGGAAGTATTTTTTCTGGAATGATCATCAGAGCTATTGGTAGGGCACACAAAAACACGCAATCAATAACAATAATGAATGCCACTCAGCAAGACACTGCCATACGCTGACATGAATGCAGCTGTGGAGACACTAACACACTGCAGTGTTTGAACAGGGCTGCACACAGTGGCAAGCTCATGAACTTCATGTCAGACCCTGTATGACGACCACAGCTCTGATAGTCATTCCAGAAAGAGAGTTCCAAAACTGTTCTGAAAGGCAGGCACTGGCACTGGTGCCACTTCCCAAGGGGAGCACCTCAAGGGGGTCACGTTGATATTCAGCAGTGAGGGATGTAACACGGACTTAATTATCTAGGATGAGTTCACGGACTTAATCATCAGGCCTCGTACAATTAGATAGAGGGTATAAATTCTAATATTTGATAGTAGAGTGACTACAGTTAGAAACATATATTTCCAAGTACCAAGAAGAGAAAGAAGTTAAAATGTTCTCAACACATAGGATAAATGCTCAAAGTAATGGCTACCCCAAATACCCTGAATTGATCATTACATATTCTATGCATGCAACAAAATATCACACAAATCCCATAAATATGTAAAATGATATGTATCAATAAAAAGGTAAATTTAAGGGCGGTGCCTGTGGCTCAAAGGGGTAGGGCGCCGGCCCCATATGCTGAAGGTGGCGGTTTCAAACCCAGTCCCCGCCAAAAACTAAAAAAAAAAAAGAAAAGGTAAATTTAAAATATTAATAAAAAAGTGAGATCCCAAAAGAAAAAAACTCCAAACACCCTTCACAGCCTTTCCTGACTGGGGGCTTTCTTATTCTTTCACAGAGAGGTAAGCAGCAGCTCTTGAATATAGAAGTTTCCACCCAATTAACTAGAGAAATGGGAGATGATTTGATTCATCCTCAACAATTCTAAACCTCTAACTTTCAAGTAAATGCTACCTCTTTCCTATCTTTCCAAATACTTTCAAAAATTTCACATCAGATACTATGGAACTGTGTTACCTTGCTTCTATTAATCTTTGCATTTCAAGAAGATAAATTGTTCTTTTTCTCTCCATAGTACTTAAGAACATTTCAATTTTATTATAGAATTTGAAACTTTCCCAGATCAAAACTGTTTTGCATTTTTTTAAACCCACTCCTAGTTTAAAGCCTTCCTCTTTAGTCACCTAGTTTGTTGCTAAAGGTGCTCATTTTCTCTATTTTTTTTTTGCAGTTTTTGGCCAGGGCTGTGTTTGAACCCGCCATAGGGGGCTGGTGCCCTACTCCTTTGAGCCACGGCAGCCGCCCCTCATTTTCTCTATTAACTTAGATCCCTAAATGAAAGATCCCCAAGGACATGACATTGAGTAAATGGAAGAGGAAACATAAGAACTTACATTACTGAAGCCTTAAAACCTACATTCTTTTACAAATTCATTTTTGTTACTGATAACTAACACAGCAGGAATCACATGCAGCATGCTTTGGCTAGTACAGGGCATTTCTCTGAGAAATAGTACATTACTGTAACTCAATCCTCTTACATTAAGACACTACTTTAATTCTACTTCCTGCCCAAATTGTCTCTTAAAAAAAAAGTCAAAATTTACACTAGGTTTCCTGTTTTGTTTTTTGTTTTGAGACAGGGTCTCACTCTATGATGCTTGGGCTGGAAAGCAGTGTTGTCATCACAGCTCACAGCAACCTCAGACTCCTGGGCTCAAACAATTCTCCTGCTTCAATGTCCCAAGTAGCTGGGACAATAGGTGTCTACCACCACGTCTTGACTAACTTTTCTATTTTTTGAGAGAGGGAGTCTTGCTCTTGTTCAAGCTGGTCTCAAACTCCTGGTCTCAAGCCTAGGCCTCCCAAAGTGGTAGAATTGCAGTGGTAGAATTGAACCACCCACCCAGCAAAGATTACACTAATTTAAGGTTAACTAATTTGTGTAGTTTTAGATGTATCCCTAGCAGAAGGGCAAGCAGGCAAGGGTCTGGGACAGTGGAGGGAGAAAGTAAGTAGCCCTTTTGGGCTATGAAGGCATCAGAACCAGGCTCCCTGGGCCATCTGGCACAAGGGCCTCATATGCAGACTGCCCCCAAGAGGTGGGACTGAGGAGAAGAGCAACTTCCAGAAGACTCAGAGGATGTGAGTGATATAAGTCTTGGGTTCCTCTCCTGATATTTCTGAAGAATAAAGTTGTAGGTTTGTTTGTGTGTGTGCACGTGTATGTGTCTGTGTACCTGAAAACAGACTATGTAGTTTATTTAGGTAAATTTGATAAATATTTTTAATCATAGTTACACTTACAGAATTTCATTTTTAAAATGAAAGTTAAAAACAAGAATAAGGAGGCTTAGCACCTGTAGCTCAGTGAGTAGAGCACTGGCCACAAACACTAAGACTGGCAGGTTTGAGCTCAGCCCGGGTCTGCTAAACGACAACTGCAACAAACAAACAGCCAGGCATTGTAGAGGGTGCCTGTAGTCCCAGCTACTTGAGAAGCTGAGGCAAGAGAATCACTTAAGCCCAAGAGTTGGAGGTTGCTGTGAGCTGTGACGCCACAGCACTCTACCCAGGGTGACAGCTTAAGGCTCTGTCAAAAAAAAAAAAAAAAAAAATTCATGTTTAACTTATTAGATCCAAAATTTCTTCAACTATGATATATAATCTTACTACAACTAAATAACAAGGAAAACACCAATGACCTTTGATGTATCATGTTATGCTATGATACAATTCCAACATGACCACCGGGTAAGGAAACGACTTAAAATTTACCAATAGAATTTTTTAAAATATAAAAGTAAATCAGGTTCCTATCAGCAAATTTGGAAATCACAAAAAGCACAAAGTTTAAAACAAAATGCATCCTACCAATGATAGCCACATCACTATTTTTGATAATTTTAAAATTGATTTTTAATAGCAGACACACTATCCAGATAGTACTTCCTTCTTTAATTCATCATGATAGAATACAGGTTCACTATTGCCATTATTCAAAAAAGGCATGACACTCATCGTTAACTGGAATAAGGGTCAAGCAAGAAATTTGTTCTCATTATTTCAAAGCTTCACCTCATTTCAACCAAACATCACTGTTACTCAGGTGGATTTAATTTAATTTTATGATACCATCCCTCTGCTTACAGTACTCAATATAGAAGACACAGATCAAAGTACAAGGTTGTTAAATCCTCTAACTAAAAAGGATACATAAATAGTGAAAGTAAACCAAGTTGAAAAGTTAAAATTTCACCAAGGAGAGAGAATCTAAGTTGAACCTTGAAGAATAGGTAAGGTTTTGGTAAGACAAGGAGAGAAAAAGGTAACTATATGCAAAACGAACATTGAAATCTAAAAAGCATGAATGTTCATAAGTGTTCTGGCAAAATAAAGTAGATCCAAGGAAAAAGCATATTAGGGCTTGACTGCTGAGGACTCTTAAGTATTCTGCTAAGTGGTTTTTTATTCACTAGGCATGATAATGACTTCCAATAGCTTGCAAAACTCAAACCCACCCTCAAAAGGAAAAGAACTGGCCACTACAGAGGAAATGCAGAGAAATATGCCATCAACTTGGAAGAAAAACATCCATGATGCTTCCACTCCTAAAGATCTCTCCCACATTTAAGCTTAGCACTTTGTTGAAAGTATCTTATGCTCCCAACTAGACTCTAACATTTTAATCACAGAAACATGGAATTAAAAAAAATACATTTAGAATTCAATTATAACATACCTTGACACAGAAGCATTCAGCAGTCTTTTGAAGGCTACTTCCAACAATTTAAGGCAGTTTATACAATCTAAGAATAGCTCTATTAGAAAATTCTACTTTACATTAAATCAAAATCTGCCTGCTTATAAATTATACCTATTGTTCTAATGATGACCTACAGAGTTGTTTTTTTTTTTTAATTTCTAATTT
>CAUYPK010071183.1:0-37241 GCA_963574355.1 Loris lydekkerianus | reverse complement strand
AACACATGCAGCCACTTGCCAGTTTTCCACTGTTTTTGTCTTCCTCCTGGGGTCCAGAAGTCCCTTGCTGGCTCCCTGTATCCTCAAAGGGATGATCGTAGGCAGATCCCACCGGCCAGAGATGTCTGGAGTCTTGTCTCCCCAGACTCGCCGAGCCAAGTTACAGGGAAGCTGTTACTCAGCCACCATCTTTAATCCTCTCCGCAGCATAGCTTTTAAGAATACTGTAGTGGGCAGGCACGGTGGCTCCCACCTGTAATCCCAGCACTCTGGGAAGCCAAGACGGGTGGATTCCTTGAGTTTGAAACCAGGCTGAGCAAGACCCTGACCCTGTCTCTACTTAAAAAAATAGTAAAACTAGCTGGGCGTACTGGAACGTGCCTGTAGTTCCAGTTACTCGGGAGGCTGAGGCAAGAGTATTGCTTGACCAAAAGAGTTTGAGGTTGTAGGGAGCTGTGATGATGATGATGCCATAGCACTCTACCCAGAGCACAGAGTGAGACGATATGTCCCCCCCCAAAGAAGACTGTAGTGGATGGTACGCCCCAAAAGATATGTCTATGTCCCAAAATTTACCAATGTGATTTTTGGGGAAAAAAGACTTTTTACAGATGTAATTAAGATTTCAAGATGAGATCATCCTGGATTGTCTAGGTGGGCCTTAAATGCACTGGCAAATGTCCACGTAGGCAAGGCACAGCAGGGACACAGCAGAGGAGACGGTTAGGTGCGGATGGTGGCAGGCCTGTGGAGAGGCTGCCACAGCCCAGGGACCAAAAGAGGCGAGACATGCCAGGAGCCTGTTAGCACCTGATTTGGGGCCTCTTTGCTCCAGAACCATGAGAAGATGAACTTCTGTTTGTTCAAGTCACCAGCTTGACACGATTTGTTGCAGCGGCTGCAGGAACCTCACACAGAGCCCTGACCGGGAGCGTGTATTGGCACTTGACACATCTTGGAGCTGGTGTCCATGTGCGGGAAGGTTACAGGGGTGGTGCAGGTGGTCACGGGGGTAAAGTCAGTAACATAAAATAAAATGAATAAGAGATTGCCTGGCACTAGCTGTGGAGACCGTCTGTCAAGCTAGGGCCTAGGACCCACTCACAGTACTTTCCTGTGCCAATTTGCCGCTTCCTTTGAATGCTGGAAGGATTATGTATTTTTCATCTTTGCCTGCTGGGGTTTTTGCTTTTAAAGAATTATCTGGCTGGGCACGGTGGCTCACTGTGGGAGGCTGAGGAGGGAGAATTGCTTGAGCTCAGGAGTTTGAGACTTGCCTAAGCGAGAGTGAGACCCTGACTCCTAAAAAAATGGAAAAACCCAGCTGGGTGCCATGGCGAGCGCCTGTAGTCCCAGCAGCTTCCGGAGGCTGAAACAGTAGGATGCCCACAGCCCGAGTCTGAGTTTGCAGTGGGCTACAATGCCATTCACTCTGCTCAGGGCACAGGGTGGGACTGTCTCAACAACAACAAGAATTATCTGGTCATGGGCTGTATATTTGTCTATAAAATTTAATTTATTTGCATGATAATTGGTTTTAATAATAACTTCATAATTGAATGAGCTCTTTATACTACATAGAAAATATTAGCAAATAGGTAAGCTACAAATACATATTATATAAATTATGTTAGCTACAAATATGTAGTTTTAAATCTATTGTTTAACTTTTTAGTTTGGGGCGGTATCTTTTTGAGCTGGACAAATCTTGGATTTGTATGTAGTCAAGCCTATAACAGCGTATTCTTTACAAGTTAACCTGGGCCATAGACCAAGCTCAGGAGAAGCCTGGCTTTCTGTGTACGTTTATGTACCAGCCTGTGTACGCTGGATCTGTAAATCACAGTGAAAGCAACTGAATGGAGAAGGATGTGGTTGGTCTCAATTTGTAATCTTTCTGCAACAAATGTTAACCTTAAAAAGCAGTTGGCCTCTGTGGTGAAATTCCGTTTGTATATTTGGGCCTTCTCTTCATTCATCCACATCCTTTAAGGAAAGGTGGATCTGAGAGCTTGTCTGGGGAAAGAAAATAAACAGGGAACGAGGCAATGACGGCTCATGGTCTTCACCTTCAGTAATGGAGACAACTCAAATGCGGGTTCCCAAGAGCAGGGATTTTTGCTGGCTTGCAATTCTTGTTTCCTGCAATTCTACTTGGCTTCAAGAATTGGGGCTCCCGCCTGTAATCCTAGCACTCTGGGGGGCCAGGGTGGGAGGATCGCTCAAGGTCAGGAGTTTGAGACCAGCCCGAGTAGGAGCCAGACCCCCTGTCTCTACCAAAAATAGAAAAAAATTAGCCGGGCACGGTGGCGCCTCTAGTCTCAGCTACTTGGAAGCTGAGGCAGGAGGCTCACTAGAGTCCTGAAGTCTGAGGTTGCTGTGAGCTGGGATGACGCCACTGCACTCTACCAGGGCGACAGAACGAGACTCTGTCTTAAATGCTTTTCACTGACTTGTTCCAGATAATACCATGTTGGTTTCCTGTGGCTGTTGCAAGAAGTCACCACAAACTTAGTGCTTAAAACAACCCAGATTCATCCCAGATTCATCCCATTACAGTTCTGGAGCAGAGCTCTGAAGCCAGTCTCACTGGGCAGCAGTGAGGGAGGGTGTCAGCCACCGGCTCCTTCCAGACACTCTCAGGGGAGAGCCACATTTTTTGTCCTTCCCAGTGTATAGTGGCTGCTGTGTTCCCTGGCCAGGCCCTCTCTCCACCCTCAGAGTGCCCCTCTGACCACTGCTTCCACCACACTTCTCTCTGACACGATGCACCCTCGGCTCCCCCTCCAAAGGCTTTCTAATCACTCCTGGCCCCCCATTCTCCAGGACAATCGCTTCGTCTCAGCACCCACAACTTACATCTGTAGCGTTCTTTCTGCTGGCCATGGTGGCCTAAGGCCCAGGATGTGGGTGTATGTGGGGGCCGTGACTCAGCCTGCCACAGTCCTGCCCACAGCCAGGCGCACACCCTAAGCCCCCATGGCGCTGGGCCCGGCCTCGCCCTGTTGTGGTGAGTGTTCATCTATGAGTCTGGCTCAGCACTGCAGCTTCTCTGAGCTCCCAAGCCACAGGCTGCCTTTAGGGTTTGGCACACGTTGGCCCACACTGGGTGGCTGTGGTCCTTACTCGTGTGCTGTTCCTGTTTACGACCCCAGATCCTGTATCCTAGCAGGCTACTTGTGACCTCCCACTAGCAGCCAAAAGAACTCTGACTCTCAGAGTCACAAAGATGCCACTGCAGTCACTGGGTGACACATCGCTCTTCCCACCTGCCTCATCACAGTCCAGCGTTATTAACTACTGGCCGCTCCTCCTTGAGGACCAGGGCACAGCCCACCCTGTCCTGCTTTTCCAGCCTCTGCCCACCCCTCAGTCATCTTGTAGCCAAGTCCTGATGCTTCCCTGGGAAGTGTCGCTGAGGCAGTGTGTGCCTGAGCTGAGGGGTCTCAGGAGCCCTGCTGTATGCAGAGCGATGCCTGGTCAGGATCGCCCCTCCCTCCCAGCTTCTCTCCCAGCTCTCTTTTATTCCTCTGACAAATGCGATGCTTTGGCATCAGCGGACAGCTATTCCGGAGAGGCTCAGACCAGGCTCAGCCATCAGCTCGGTCATCTCACGAGCCTCTGCTGTGCTGCTCCAGGTGCCTTACTGTGTGTTTCAGGGCTCAGTCTGTAACTGGGGCAGGGTCCTGACTCCCCTCTCCTGGATTCCAGGCTCCCTCTCTGCCAGTTGGCTGTGGGTGCTCATGTCACCTTTCTTTGTGTCCCCTGGCCAAAGAGATAGGCACATTGGGCTGCTCTGTGACTCCAGCCAAGTCTCAAGGGGAAGCTGTGAAAATCAAACCAGCCCACCAACTTTCAGGCGGAAAACTCACCCCGAGCTAACCACTTTCCAAACTTAACGTCGTATCTTCCTCCATAAACTGTCTGCTGTGTTTTACTCCCCCAAATCCTTGGTGGGAAGGTTATCCCGTAAGAGCTCACATTGCCAGGCCAGAGGCAGAGCTCACCACTACTTACAAGTGGATTAATGTTTGAAATATATCACAGTGGGTAAGAAAGGATTTAAACACTTGGGGATCCTGAGCGGAAACAGTTCATTTGGGCACCCATAAAAGGCTCTGTACAAGTTTTAAAACTCACCCCCCTCCACCAGACTGGAAAGAACAGACTGTGGGGCTGGATGGAGCTCGTTACGTTACGGTTCTACTTGTTACTAGTCGAGTGGCCACAGCCTAGTTTCCAGGTAACAGTGCATGACCCCCTGTGTGTGCCTGCGTTAACCAGAACAGAGCCCGGGCATGGTGGCTGGACTTGCAGAGGCGCTATGTCTTGATAAACTCATCAAAAGTGAAAATCCCGTAAGTCAGAAATGCATTTCATACCCCTAGCGCACTGTACCTCACAACTTAGCCTGGCCAATCTTTAGCACGCTCAGAAAACCCCCTTTAGCCTGCGGCTGGTCTAGAACATCTGACACGGCCCATTTACAGTAAGTGTTGAGTTTCTCATGCTCTTTGTGGAATTCTCCCCTGTAGGTGGAAAGCGGAACGCACCTACGGGTGTGGTTTCTACTGGATGCGCTGTTGCTTCCAGGCTGATGTGAAGAAAAAAAATCGCAAGCTGAGCCGGGACAAGTTGGGGACTGTCTGTACGTGAAGGGCGCACAGTAATTGCATGGTACCCAGAGGCCTTCCACAGAGCTCTGTCCCCTCTCCTCCCTTCCCTTCATTATCCAGTTATCCGGTAAGTGCACAGTGCTGACATGGTTTGGCATTTGCTAGACAATTACCCAGAGCATCCCAGCATGTGTGCAAAGAAAACAGCTCGGTGAGAATGGCTGCTTTGTGAGGACAGTGGAGGGCTGGCTCTCTGCCTGGGAGGCAGGGGTCAGCGGGGCTGCTGCCAGCCGTCTACAGCACTAGCCAGGGAACTCAGCTCACAGCCCTCCTGGCACCCTACTGCTGAACTTGGGTAAACATAATTACAGCCTTTAAAGAGAAGAGGGAACGCGACCAAGATCCCCACTCACCATGTAAACAGGATGTTCACCAAATGGCGGCGTGGAGATGTTTGTGTTCTGTTCAGGGGACGAGGGACACAAAGCCTCTGGGAGCCTTTATGGCTGCCCGGCGAAGGCCCTCCAGCGCTGGTGACAGCTGGGCTCTTCCCGGCTTTGTCTGATAGTAAAGGCCACACTTTGGCTGAGAGTTCTGGAGCTGTGTTGTCTGCAGTGGGGACTCAGTCCTTCCAGATTTGGGTGGGTTATCTGCCGAAGGCCTGCTATACACAGATAAGGTCATTCTGAGGTCCAGTGCACAGTGTCCAGCCTGTCCTCCATGATACGTGAAACAATGATCTTCATGGTAACTGCCACTTACACCGAGCAAGGTAGCAGGACTTCACAGAGTTTATCTCGTTGAACCTTCATGATAACCCTGGCATAATTTTTTCGTCCTCATTTTATAGCCAGGGAAGCTTTGCAAAGATGATCCACTGGACTTGAAGTCAGGTCAACTGGATCCTTGAACCTGGGCTAAACAGTGAGGTGAGAGCAGAGTCTACCTATCAAGTTCAGCATTTTATTGATATCTTTATGACCCGGCATCCGTCTGAGAAAACTTTTGTTGAATAAATGATTAAAAAAACAAATTCTACTGAAAAGCTGTTTTCCACTGACTCTCCAGAGCACACACTTTCCCAGGAGTGAGGCTGTGTCACACCATTCATTCTGCACATTCTTGCTTCCACCCCAGCGACCCGGGGCTCACTGGTCAGTGCTGGCTGCCCTTCAGTGCCGGGTCCAGATGAGGCATAAGGACCGTGGACTAATTAGACAGATGTCTAAGGGAAAAGCCAAGTCACACTTTGCTTCAGTTTCCTCTGGAATTCTAGGCGAGGAAAGAGTGCCTTGAGACACCTCACCCTGCTGGCTCCTGAGGCAGCGGTGAGAGGGGACACTGCAGAGTGTGGCGCTGGCCTCCACGGGGCGCAGGAGAGGGGACACTGCAGAGTGTGGCGCTGGCCTCCACGGGGCGCAGGAGAGGGGACGCTGCAGAGTGTGGCTCTGGCCTCCACAGGGCGCAGGAGAGGGGACACTGCAGAGTGTGGCTCTGGCCTCCACGGGGCGCAGGAGAGGGGACGCTGCAGAGTGTGGCTCTGGCCTCCACAGGGCGCAGGAGAGGGGACGCTGCAGAGTGTGGCTCTGGCCTCCACAGGGCGCAGGAGAGGGGACGCTGCAGAGTGTGGCGCTGGCCTCCACAGGGTGCAGGAGAGGGGACACTGCAGAGTGTGGCGCTGGCCTCCACAGGGCGCAGGAGAGGGGACACTGCAGAGTGTGGCGCTGGCCTCCACGGGGCGCAGGAGAGGGGATGCTGCAGAGTGTGGTGCTGGCCTCCACGGGGCGCAGGGGTTTGAGATGGCTCTGTGAAGAGGGGCCTGGCAGGTGTCTCGGGACAGCCAGGGGTGGTCCTTTGCTGTTCAGATTCCAAAAGAAATTGGCCAAAACATGAACAGAAGGGAGGAGGCAGTGTGTTTTGCAGAAAGGACCAGGACTCCACCACGCCCAGCTCTGGCACAGATCGTGGCCCGTGGCTGAAGTCTGAGCTCCCAGACTAGTGGGAGACACAGTCGTGGACCCTTTCCCTCTCTGCTCAGCTCCCCAAATGGGGAGGCACAGGATGGAGGCTGGGCCTCCCCCTGAGATGGAGCCGAGGCTGTAACTACCTCAGTATTGCTAGCCCATCACAGCCAAGAGCAGGTGGTTGTTTTTAATTGTCTTAAGTTGCAGGAGTATTACTGGAAAATAAAATCATCTACACATTGCCTAGATTGGTGGTGTCTATGTTGCCTCAGTGATGTTAACAGTAAACTACTGGAGGTGATGCAGTCTTGCACCTGTGTGCGTGTTTGCATGTATCTTTGTCATTGGTGGTGGAATTTTTGTCATGCTAACCTTTAAATGCTGAGCTACAGAAGCCTCTGGCCCCTGATGCTGGACAGTTCGCTGATGATGTACCTTGTGGGATGCCCAGACCTACAGATGGGCCTGGGATTTCAGGGGCAGAGGAGTCACTCTCCACCCTTCTTTGTGGCCCCTGTCCCGAGGTCACTCATCTGCACAGCTTGGCTTGTCAGGGTTGTGCTGCCCTCCCACTGCTGCCCTGGGCCCACAGCCTAGGGGTTTGTCTCCCAGCAGTTGCCCCAGTGAACGCAACATTTTACTTTCTTTGTGAAGAGGAATCCTATACTTGTTCCTGCCACTGTAAACTCAGAATAGACAGAAATTTCTGGGCCTCTAACCTCGTCTTCTGCCCTCATTTCTTATACAGACTAGTTGGCGCCTTTACCCTCCAGTAGGCAGTGCCAAATTTGGGGCTTGATTCCCTGTGTGACCTGCACCCTGGTGTCATGTCCAAGTATGTAGCAAGTGCCCACTCACACACACACATGCATGTGCACACACATACACACACACACAGGTGCACACGCACACATGTACACACATACACACAGGTGCACGCACACAAGTGCACACTCACACACACAGGTGCATGCGCACACACATGTACACACACAGAGGTGCACGCGCACACAAGTACACACACACAGGAGCATGGGCACACACATACACACTCACACACAGGTGAATGCGCACAAACGTACACACACAGGTGCATGCGCACAAATGTACACACACAGGTGCATGCGCACACATGTACACACACACACAGGGGCATGTGCACACACGTACACACACACAGGGGCATGTGCACACACATACACACTCACACACAGGTGCATGCACACACATGTACACACACACACAGGGGCATGGGCACACCACCAGACCCTCTCTGTGCTTAAAGAATCCCCATTCAAGGGCATAAAAATCAAGCGTCCTGAGAGGGGGATGTGCTATTGTCTTCAGGTCAGTACCTCATAGTTTAATAAACAACGTCCAGGAGCCAGGAAGGCGATTGTCCAAGTGTGGAGACTCTCCCCTTGCTCACCCAGGACGTCCCCTGGAGCTGCTGATGGCTACGCACCGTCAGTGCCAGGGCTGGGTCCAGCTTCACAGGCCTGGGTTTGGAGCTGAGCTCCTGTGTCACACAGGTCAGGCAGGGGCATCACACAAGTTCCAGGTGAGTTGATAGGATTTAAGTAATAGTCTTGGAGTTAGGAATGTGGAAGACACAGGTGGCCTTCCAGCTCTGCAATAAGTTTTATTAGTAGCAAAGTGATTTAAGATCATTTTCCATCTCCCCTTAGCCTCCTCGGCCTACTCCAGCCCACCCAGGTGTGCAGCCAGGACAGGCTGCCCTCCTCCCCTCGGTGCCCAGCTTTCCTGAAGTTTCCACATGGTGGCTCAGCTGCCGCCTTCTCCCAGCTCTGCCCAAGGCTCTAGCTGTCTCCCTCCCCTAGTGCTTGCTGCTTCTGCAGGCTCCCTTCCCTGCCGCCTTGGCTCCAGAAAGTTCCGTGATCTTCCTGCCAGGCATGGCGAAGAGTTGTGGTTCTTTTCAAGGCAAAGCACAAGGACATTTTGTCTCCAAAGGTGACAAGTCTTCCCACCAATATTCCTGTGACCATTCATTTTTATAACTACCTTTCAAGAGTTCCAGAGAAGCACTCCAACCACGGAGTGCCTTCCGGCTTGTAAAGTGAGGCAAGAGCTTGAAGGAGCTGGAGCTCTGCAGCAGCGCCCAGCTCCCTCTTTCTCTCCCAGGGAGCCCTCACTGCTGGCGAGTTCCTTGGAGCCTTCCTGGGTACTGGGAGTGACTGCTGCCCTGGGCCCACAGTCTAGGGGTTTGTCTCCCAGCAGTTGCCCCAGTGAACGCAACATTTTACTTTCCTTGTGAAGAGGAATCCTGTATTTGTTCCTGCCACTGTAAACTCAGAATAGAACTCCTCCGGGACCATGTCATTCACAAGGAGACCTGTTAGGAGTCATACAGATTTTTTTCTAGGATAGCCTCAAAATTTCTGCATTAAAAAAAAAAAAAGCTATAGTTAACGTTCGGAAGGCAGGACTTAATTATTTTTTAATGCTTTCTTAAAATTTTCTAAGTTTTCCACACGTTAAAAAAAAAAAAAAAAAAAAAAAGACAAAGTTAAAGAACCCAGCAGATGTTTACAGTTAAACCTGAGAACATTCTCAGTCCTACTCTGTCTTCTCACTTAAGAATTTGTATAGGGACAGTCACGTTTTCCAAGGCCCTGAAGTATCTTAAAAATTTCTCTATTGCTTATTGGTTAAATAAATACCCAGATGTGATGTGATATTTTATAGATCCTAAGACATATCAGATGTTCCCCCTTTATCCTCTGGATTGTACACGACTCCTTGGTCCCTGGCGTTCAGAGTTGAAATCAAGTTCTTGGTCAAGCTGCACTGGCTGTGGCAGAGCTCTTGTTCCCTCTCAGCTCAGGGGAGTAGATGACACTGTGGGTCACCTCTGGGACACGTTGCCAGCAAAGCTAGACTGCCCTTGGCCTTGGGAGTGGACAGGAGAAGTAGCTGAAGCAGCTATGGCTGGGAAGCCTGAGGGGCCACTGGTGCTCTTGGCTCTCACAGACAAACTCGAGGCTCAGAGGGGCACTCTTGAGTGACTGCGATTGTTATTATTCATGAGGGTCTTGCAGGATGCCATGGAGGACAAGGAAAGAAGGGGTAATATCCAAGTAGAAAGAGCCTGAAAACAAATTCAGATTCATTAGGGTTTGCCAGTGGAGACTGTTAGTGAGTCAGAGTATCTCTCTGCATCAGAGAGTCACGGGACACTTACATCGAGTGTTTCTTTATTTTTATTTTGAAAATGGGAGAGAGACAGCAGATTCTCAAGAAAATATAAATTTAGCTTTGGCAGAAAACCTGCTTCTTCTTGCCATCAGAGAGAGTCATGTGCGTATCAGGAGTGGCAGACATCTGTGTGAAGGACGTCCTGACCTTGGTTTGGCAGAGAACTCAGGAGAAACTGCATCGGAAACTGATGTGTAGTTTTCATTCAAGACAGCAAGTCAGGGGGCAAGTGCTGGGACTGAACCCAACATTCAATGGCTGCTGAAGGTCTGCCGTGCTCTGTGGGCATGACGGTCACCAGGATACACCCGTGACCCAGGGGGTTTGCTGCTGCACACAGACACTGGGTTAACAGTTCCTGATGTGCTGTGATGAGTATACTGAGTTTTTTTCTTGTGCGGGTTAGAATTTTGTGGACAATCACACGCATGTGACACACCATCATGCCTGTGAGCTAGATAGGCAGGAGGGTTTTTTTTCTCTTGACATTTACTCATTACAATATTGGCAGACCCTCTGATGGTGGCTGTGTTAAGATTAAAATTATGAAAATAGACTGAGATTCATGAGCACAAATTTGCTCTTGCAGACTTCATGCCAGATATTTTTTTTGGATTTATCTTCTTTTTTCATAGGTAAGATGGTAGATATATTTTAGTATTACAGGATTAAGGGCAGTATTTCTCCACCTTTTTTATCACATGGCACACTTGAACCTATAGTTAAAAACTTCTGCGGCACATTTAAATTATGTTGATCAAAAAAAAAAAAAAAGAGTAGAAAAAGAACATACTGTGCTTTGAACTTCTTTCAAAAGTAATTTAATTAATGATCTTTTAAAAATAAATGTTCACTGCACACTAAGACACTCTAGCGGCACGTCAGTGTGTCGGGGCACATGGGTTGGAAACCACGGTACTAGAGCAGTATCTTGAGTTCAGTATGTTAATATCTTCTGCCGTCAGATGGCTATGAAATTGACACTAATTGTGACAAAGACTCTAACTGCCTTCATATCACTGCCAAATGTGTTATGAAAAAGACTTGTTTTCAAAGGTGTATTTAAAATTTCAGAATCGTAGATAAGGAATGATAGAATATCAGTGACGATTATTTACTAGAACCCAGACCATTTATTGCCTCATATGGACACTGGAATAATAGTTAACAAGGTGTGTCACCGTGGATATACTATGCCTTTGCTGCGTCTGTATAATATGATTGAGATTTACCTAGAAAACGATTTTGACTTTTCCCTACAAACAAGTTAACTGGAGGAAAATCACTCCCTACCCCCTGCAGACCTTGGCCTTTTGTGTTTGGATTCTTTCCCTGGGGCTCAAGGCTGGGATTCCACTGGGATCACTCTGCTAGTGGGCTTCTTGTGAACCAGGACTGAAGTGGGAAGCGGAATTCCCACTTCAATTCCCAATTCAGAACTGGAGCCAGGAAGTGTTTTATTTGATGCACACACAACATAAAGCCAACATCCTGGCCCAGGGCCCTGGTGGCATCAGCGTCACCAGCTGTGTGGAAGGCAGGGGTGGGAGGGTCGTAAGGATGGGTTGGTGAAAACAGCCACACTCGCCTGGGGTCTGTGTCTTGTGCTGCTCAAACATCTGCCCAGCTCAGGGCTCTATTCCCTCTGCCTGGATCTCACGTCCTTCTGACTTTTGGAGAACAAGGTCCTTCTCATCATTTAGGCGTCAGCTTAAATGGCATCTGTGGGGCAGGCATTCCTGGACCATCCCAGGGGACGGTGTCCTCCTCGGTCAGTCTTTATAATGTTACCCTATTTTATTTTCATCAGTGTACTTCTAGGAAGTGACCTCCTTGTTTATCCGTTTGCTCATCTACTTATTGACCATGTTGCTCCTTCATAGAGCAAAGACCTCTCGGGCTTCCCAGCTGGGTCCTCGGTCCCTTTGGTGGTGCCCAGCACGTTAGGGACCCTGTGCATATGTGGATGAATGAAGGCCCCTGTGATATCACCAGTTCTCTGTAACGCACGAATCCTCTCATCTCAAGATTGATGTGTTCCTTTTGTGACAAAAGTCCCAGAAAAAAAAAAAAAAAAAAAGATCGTGAATGTGGGAGACACGGTAGAACGCAGATCGCGGTAGGACATTCTGTTAACTTCACAAACTGTGAGTCATAAATCACGGCTCCATCTGCTCCATGACAGAGTGAAAACAGCAAAATTTTCCACAAGACAGGAACTGAAAACAAGGACCAGTCACAAGTTCCAGTTCGTGGAGGGCTTCTGACTACTATTCTGGGTCTTCGGCAGCCACGTTGGTGAACCATGCCAGGCCCAGGGAGCTATTTACAGTGGACGCTGGCTTCCTCCAAGCTACAGGTTCTGCCCTACAGCTCCATGCTCAGCACGTAGAAGCCACTCAACAGACATTTGTTGACAACCAACTATAAATTCCCTGTTACAGTTATTCTTCTAAGCCAATTATGTTATTTCATATAAAATGAAAATATCTATAGCTCACAACCATATAGCCCCGTTTCTCCTGTGTTAATCTTATTAAAATTATTTTCACATTGCAAAAAGCATAAGTAAAACGAAAATATTCTTCAGAAAAGGCAACCTATCTATTAAAGAAAACCCATTCATCCACAGTCCAGTGTTGGTTGGATTGTCTCACTGGTGATTTGATGGAGTGAAGGCAGAGTCCAGATGAGAAGAAGGGGTCTGGCGAGGCCTGGTAAGGGGCACAGGGTGTCCCAAGAAGTGACGGGTCGTGAAAAGTTGGCAGGAGAACAGAGGTTTCCAAGACAACTGGGTCACACCGTGGCTCTGTCTAAGGCCAGTGGAGGTTGCTGTTCTGGGGGAAGCAGATGCCTTCAGCTTGTGCCAAGTAGAGGAAGGAGGTCACCAGGGCATCCCAGGATCCAGCAAACCATAGTTTCATCTAGAGGAAATTAGATTAAAATGAACATCAAATGCTACATTTGCCAGGTTTCCCAAGAAGATGACAGCAGTGGCTGCCTCTGGGGAAAAGAAATGTGGGGGTAGCCAGTGGGTCTACAGACTTTTACTTCCCTCTCTAGAGTTTTAATCTTTTCCCTGTGATAATATATTGGTTTCACAATTACAGATTCAAAAACCAATACAATCATTATCTTCTTTAGATTTTACCGTATATAAAATAGTAGGGTCCTAGGGCTTGACTGCCCCTTCCAAAGCTCATGTTGAGCTGTAATTGACATTGTGATGGTGTGAAGGGTGACACCTTTGGGTGGTGATTGGGTCAGGAGCACTCTGCCCTTGTGAGGGGTTCATGGCATTCTTGGGGGAGCAGGTGCTTGACGAAAGGAGGAGTTGGGCTCCCATTTTCTCTCTGCCTCAGGCATTCACCACGTGATACCTGCCATGACACCTGCCATGTTGTGATGCAGCAAGAAGACTCTCCCTAGGTGCTACATCTTCATCTTGGACTCACCAACCTCGAGAACTGTGGGAAGAATGAATCTCTTTTTTTTATAAATTACCCAGCCTGAGGTATTTTGTTATAGCAGCAGAGGTCAGACTAAGACAGAACACTGGCATTGAGGAGTAGGGTTGTTGCTGTAACAAATACTGGAAAATGTAGAAGCGGCTTTGGAATGTCCTGTATTGGGAAGAGACTGGAAGAATTTGGAGGAGCAAACTGGGAAAAGCCAGCGTGGCTGTGAGCAGAGCATGAAGGGTGATTCTGGTGAGGACTCAGGAGAGCTGTAGGGAAAGCCTGGATTTTCCTACAGATGACTTTCGAGATCATGGTCAGAATGTTGGCAGAAATATGGATGGTGAAGCCATCCTGATGAAATCTCAGAGGGGAATAGGGAACAAGATGCTGGAGACTGGAGTAAAGGCCATCCTTGCCACACAGAGTCAAAGACTTGGTGGAATTGCGCCCGTGTCCCAGGGCTCCATGGAACGCAGAACATAGATGAAATGGGCTATCTCAGGGAAGAAATATCTAAGGACCAAGGCAGTGAGGCTGCTGCATGGCTATTTTAACCACATAGAGATGTGATTGGGGAAGAAATGTCTTAAAGATGGAATTTATCGTTAAAAGGGAAGCGGAGTGGAAAGAGTTGGCGAGTTTGCAGCCTGGCCACGCAGAGTAAAGGCGTGTTTGGGTCAGGCAGCCACTTGCTATGAAGACTAGCGTGACAGAAACAGCCAGTCACTGTTCCTCGAGACCACAGAAGAAGAGCCTAATGTACTTCAACACCCTCGAGGCTGTCCCGTCTGTCACAGGCCCAGAGCTCTGGGAGGGCAGAGAGGTTTCAGGGATCAGCCCAAAGTAGTCTCTGCGGGCCCAGTGCCAAGGCCACTGGGGGCTCTGCTGCCCACATCCCGGTGTGGCCCTCCTTGGCTGTCCCAGCTTCAGTGGGCCCAGGTGCAGCTGCCTCTCCCGAGGGTGCAAATGGTAAGCCTTGGTTGCATCTATGTGGTGCTAAATTTGCAGATGTGTATAGGATACTGGCAGTGTGGGGGCGTGGCCCCACCCAGATTTCAAAGGATGTCACTGACAGCCTGGGGGCTCAGGTAGAAACCTATTCTGGGTGGAGCTCCCATGGAAAGCCCCCACTAGGGCAATGCCTAGAGAAGAGACCGGAGCCACACAGCTCCCAGCAAGCAGCTCCAGCCTGGGAAGGCTGCAGGAGAAAGACCCTAACCCACCAGAGCTGTAGTGCCCCAAACCCAGCGAGGCCACAGGGGTGGGGCTGCCTGAGGCCTGGGGGGCTGGCCCAACCCCCGTGTGCCCAGAATAAGGGACGCAGAGTTAGAGAATATTCTCCAGCTTAAGGATTTAACGTTCTTTGCCCCATTGAGTGTTGGGCTCACATGGGACCACTTACCGTCCTTTCTTGTCCAGCTCTCTCTTCTGGAATGGGAATGTCTAGTTTATGCCTGTCCCAGAATAGTATTTAGAAAATGGATACCTTGCTGTGATTTAATTCACAGCTGGAGGGAATTTGCTTGGTTGAATCGTGCCTTGAGGCTTACCCATTTGTGATTTAGATGAGACTTTGGGCTTTTGGGTTGATGGTGGAATGAGTTAAGATTTTGGGGCTGTTGGGATGGAAAGATTGTATTTCGCATGTGAGAAGGACATGCATTTTGGTGGCCGGGGACAGAATGCTGTGGTCTGAACATCCCCTCCAAACCTCATGCTAGAATTTACTTGCCATTGTGATGGTGCTGCCTGGGTCACCTCTGACACACTGGCCGTGTCATGACAGCAGGAGGCTGTCCAGCTGTGCGTGAAAGGCTGTCCCCCCAAGGAGGGAGCCCTTGGCCTTGGACTTCTCAGCCTCTAGGACCTTCAGACCGCTAAATCTCTTTTGTTTGTAAAATACCCCATTTGTGTTGTTCTCTCACTGTAGCCGTGTATAGACTCAGACGTAAGAGAATATACAGCAGGGTGAAAATGGACATATTGTCATGAGAAGAAAAACCTGCATTTGTGAAACACCATTGCTCATGGATATTTTTATGCCTTCCCTGTGGAATGCTGCTCAGCCTTCTCCAGACAGGACAGCAGGGTGGGAAGCAGCCGGGCCGTGGCTCCAGGATGCAGTGTGGGAAGCAGCCCGGGCCGTGCCTCCAGGATGCAGACCTCAGGCAGGGGCTCCTCTGACATCCAGCCCCACTCACTCCTCCCATTCTCTCTGGGCCCTGGCTTCTCCCCATCTCCAGGACAGAATGCTGCCTCTCTGAGTTTTTTTAATTCAAACTCCAGCCAGAGAGGAGTCAATCTGCTGCTATGTGGTATTCAGAATAGTCTCCTGGCCTGCTTTCCTCCCCTGGTGACTTGGCCTTGAATGCAGTCACCAGAGGGCGTGTGTGAGTGCTTTTCTCTCCTCAACCTCAAAGTTTCTGACTCACACCTCCTGCACTAAAAACATCTGAATACTAAATCCTTACATTTAGAGAACACTGAATATACGCTTTCCAGCTCTCCTGCTCTGTCCTAGCCCACCTCTGGCAGAGAGGGACTGTCCCACTGTGATCTTGTTGGAGTAAGTGCTTGCCCCACAGGCGTGAGGATTGTAACCCATGGCTGTTGGAGAGGAAGTTTTCCCAAATACCACCTGCTTCTGGAATAGTGTACCTGTTTGATCTGGAAGTCAATGAGTGAACAGGGCACCATGGCTTTATCCATGAATTAGTTAAATGCTTTTGACTTGCTCTGCTCCAGGCTAGAGTGTGGTGGCCTTAGACTCACAGCAATCTCAAACTCCTGGGCTCAAGCAATGCTCTTGCCTCAGGCCTCCCAAGTAGCTGGGACTACAGGTACCTGACACCACACTTGGCTACATTTTTTATTTTTAGCAGAGATGGGGGTCTCGCTCTTGCTCGGGCTGATCTCCAACTCCTGAGCTCAAGGGATCCTTCTGCCTGGGCCTCCCAGAGCGCTGGCATCACAGCAGTGAGCCACTGCACCCTGGTCTGATTTCCCCTCAATTCCAATAACTTACAGCTCCACACTCAGACTTATAGGAGCAGTTGGTTTCTGAAAACCCCCTCAGAGGCAGACTTCTTGTGGGAAAAAAAAAAAAGGGAATTTTAATTGAAATTGACAATGTATGGGTATTACTTTAAAAATTAATAGGATGGTGCCTGTGGCTCAAAGGAGTAGGGTGCCAGCTCCATATGCCAGAGGTGGTGGGTTCAAACCCAGCCCCAGCCAAAAACTGCAAAAAAAAAAAAAAAAAAAATTAAGAACATACATGTGTACATGTAATTGAAAGAGACATGTTTGTCCACCAAAAATACGCTCTTTCCCTTCTGTTGAGAAGGCCTGAGCTCTGATGTGTGACATAGAAGGGGGAGTGTCCTTGAAAGGTCATGGTCCAGACAGGCTACCTTCCTCAATGCTTTTATGCTTGGTGTGACAACACGGCTGCTTCTTGTCACTTAGCATTTGTAACTAACGCTCACAACATTTACAGATATGTGTTTATTATTTGGGCCTTCTGACAGCAAGTAAGTTCCACAAGGGCAGAGGTTTTGGCGTCTCTTGTTTCCTTAGTATCTCCAGGACCTCAGACAGCGAGAGGCTCACAGTAGATGCTCTGCAGTGCCATTTGAGTGGAGAAGAGACCCCCACACTGGTCCCTCTGTTCCCTGTCTCCTTCCCAGAGGCCCTGGGAGGAGTGAGCTGTTTGAATAGGCCAGTGCACTCTCCACTGAGCTTTGATTCTGGGGCTACAGGTGGGTCTTTGAGTGTCCCATCCTTCAGTTCATGGTCGGACCTTGACAGGCAGGGGACCTGGCAGCAAGTGCTATGTCTGTGTGCGGATGTGCAAGGCCAGAGCTGCAGTGCCCACAGCGCCCACAGCGCCCCATACAGCAAGCACCCCTGTTGTGGGGTGGAGTGAGGCAGGCCCTGACCGAGGACCAGGAGCAGGGGCAGGGCCCAGCTCCCATCTCAGAAGGGATCAAATCATCCACACAGAGTAGCTAGGCAGTCAATCCGAATTTCCCTTCATTTTCTTTATAGACAAGTAAGCCTGAGTTCTATACTTGGGGGCAATTTACAATTCTCAAGTACTAGGGAGAAAAGAAATCATTAATAATAATTATTAAATACCCATTATGCTTGAAAACTATGGTCCAGAAAGTTTAAACGTGCCCAAGGCCACACAGCTTAAGTAACAGGGTGGTTACTTAATTGGTTTTAGAAAATTAGAGCAGGAGTCCTCGCTTCCAAGCGAGTCTCCCATCAAGGCAGTTTTATTCCGATGCCTGCAAGTTCCCAGGCAGGTTTCACTCTATTCCCATAATTTTTTTGGTTCAAATTACAACATTGTTAGATTCCAAGTATCTGCACAAAGCCTAGCACATCACAGGCTCAATTAAATGTTTGTTAAGAAACAGAAGCAAAAAAACTTAGTTGCTGTTTCCCCATAGTCTTAGAAGTATGAACAAAACAAAAACAAAAAAGCTTGGTCACAAACACTTTGTATAATTAGAACCAGTCCACTGACTATTTTTCCTCTGCACAGAACCAGCATATTCACCAATTATATCAGTTACCACAACTTCCCCATCTCAGTTAATGGCACCCAAACTCTTCAGATTCTATTTGCTCAGTCCAAAATCTCTGGAGTCACCATTGCTTCATCTTTTGAGTCACACCTTACCTCCACTGTGCCATCAAATGCCGTTGTTTCTGGGCAACGCCTGTAACTTAGTTGGCAGGGTACTGGCCACATACACCGAGGGTGGCAGGTTCGAGCCTGGTCCCGGGCCAGCTTAAAAACAACAACAACAACAACAATGCAATTGCAACAAAAAAACTAGACAGGCGTTGTGGTGGGCACTACTTGGGAAGCTAAGGCAAGAGAATTGCTTAAGCCCAAGAGTTTGAGGTTGCTGTGAGCTGTGACATCACGGCTCTACCCCGGGTGACTGGTTGAGACTCTGTCGAAAAAAAAAAAAAAAAAAAAAAAAAAAAGAATGCTGTTGTTTCTTCCTGCAAGAGATGGTCGATTCTTCCCATCCCCCCTGCTACCTACCACTCAGGAGCCAACTATGACCAGCTCCTATCTGGATTGCAGCTTTTTGTATGACAATTATACCTCAAAAAAACAGTTTAAAAAATCAAGAGGGTAGATCTCATGTTAAGTGTTCTTGCCAAAAGAAGGGGGGGGGGCAATGTGGGAACTGGGAGGTGATGAATGTGCTGATTACCTTTGTTAATACAATAATAGGTACCGTATATACTTGAGAATAAGCCAAGTTTTTTTCGGCACAAAATTTGTGCCGAGTTCGGGTTTTTCAGCACAAATTTTGTGCCGAAAAATCTCGGCTTATACTCGAGTATATACGGTATTTTCCACAACACTCTGTATATAGAAATGTGGATGTTTGTATGAAAGAGAGAAAGAGAAAGATTATGGCAAAAAATAAGAAAAGATAAAATAGAAAAATAGAAAAAAGTAAGAAAAGAGAAAATAAGAAAAATAATAAAAAAACCACACAGAGTGTTGTACATATTTCTGCCCTCAAACTGCTAAGATGCCAGCCACATACACCTGAGCTGGCGGGTTTAAATTTAGTCCGGGCCCGCCAAACAACAATGACAACTACAACCAAAAAATTGCTGGGCATTGTGGTGAGCGCCTGTGCTCCCAGCTACTTGGGAGGCTGAGGCAAGAGAATCGCTTAAGCCTAGGAGTTGGAGGTTGCTATGAGCTGTGATGCCACAGCACTCTACCCAGGGTGACAGCTTGAGGTTAGACAGTAAGAAAAAAAAAAAAAAAGAAAGAAAGAAAAGAACCACACAGTATAATGCCTAAATACCTTTTGTTATAGGCTAAGAGTTTTTGTCTCCCCACAACTTCATATGTTGAAGCCCTACCCAGTATGGCTGAATTTGGAGGAGGGGCCTTTATGGAGGTAATGAGGGTTAGTGAGATTATCAAGGTGGACCCTGATCCCATAGGATTAGTGTCCTTTTAGGAAGAGACACTAGATGGCTCTCTCCCTCTCTCCTCCCTACCTACCCCTTCAGGGTAGTGAGATCATCAGGATGGGCCCTGATCCCATAGAGTTAGTGTCCTTTTAAGAAGAGACACGAGATGGCTCTCTCCCTCTCACCTCCCTCCCTCCCCCTTCCTCCTTCCCTCTCCCCGCCCCCATGGAGAGGCCATGAGAGGACTCAGGGAGAAGGTGGCGTCTATGAGCCAACAGAGGCCTCACAAGAAACAGAACCAGCCAGAACTTTGATCTTGGACTTACAGCCTCCAGAACTGTGAGGAAATAAATCTGCATTATTTAAGCTGCCCAGCCTGTGGCATTTTACTGTATGTGACAGTGCTCATAGACAGATACACCTTTGGAAGAAGGTACGTGGCTATAAAGACATGAAAATGTGATTTTTGTGTCAAAATTGCCAGTCTCTGATACTATGCCAAAGGCGTATATTGAATTCACTACCAAAATCTTAATTAGAGAAAAAAATCCAAAAATTAATGTGAAATTTATATAAAAGCATTTTTCTAAAGGAAAAAGCAGATTACTGCCATTTACATGCTAATCTGTTTAAATGGGCTTAGAAAACTGCAGAAAGGTAACGACTTTGCAGACCTCTGAAGAGCTGTGGGGAGCTTGCTTCCTCGGTTGTCTGTTAGACTAAGAGGACCTGTAGAATGATTAAAGTAAAATAATTAATATAGTACTTTTTGTTCATGCTTAAAATAATATTACCTATAAAAACTTCTTAACTTGTTCTACCTTTACTAATTTATAAGTCCTTCTACCTGCTCTTATGAATACATTATATATTTTTGTCCTGTACAAATCTGGTTTTCCAATCTTTTTATTATTTTCATGTTTGGAAAACAGTTTAAAATAATGGTACATAACTCAGGTTTGGGGAGGGTGTCTGCTTTGGGGTCGGGATGGAAAAGGACATGAAATGCCTTCTCTCTCATGGGAACAGTAGACAAAAAAGAAAGAAAGTTACTGATGGGTCTGGCAAAGGTGGCATTCATACAAGGAAGCCTTGAATGAATGAATTCTGGAGAGAAAGAGCCCTTTACAAGTGAGCAGAGAGCCAGGACAGCTCCTCTCCTGGGGTAGCTTCCTGGTCTGGGTAAAGGGGAAATAAGCTGGGTCTTGGACCAAATTAGGCTCTCAAGATAAATTAGAGTCTGAAAAAGCCCCCAAAGCTGGGCCAGATTACCCAGCTCAGCAATTCTTCCCCTGACCTCCCTCCCACCGTGAGCTTTACCAAGGGAGTAGCAGTAGGGCCAGCAGGCAGAGAGAAATTGCTTAGAACTATGCATTCCTGTGGTGTTTGGATTCTGGGTCTTATCTTGGAAATTAATATGAGGATGAACCCAAAAACACATGAAACTGTAGCCAAGCTTCTCCCAGTTCACTACTGAAAACATTAAAAGGCTGTGACTCAGGTTGAGTGTTGAGCTAACCACATGTGATTCCATGTAATTAAAGCTGTAGCCCAGACCCAGCTCTACTTGACTCTAAAAGAAATATGAAAGACCAGCTCCTCACTTTAATTATCAGATAGAGACAAGGGTTGCATTCCCTGAGAAAAATAAAAATAGTAAAACAAAACTAAATGCTAATGTCACTGCTGTTCTTTCATATCCAATGTCAGAGATATAATAAAAGAAATAGGAAGGCTGCTAAGAAACAGGAAAATAACATCTGTAACCAAAAGAAAAGGCAGTCAGTAGAAACAGACCTGGAGATTCTGCAGTTATTGAAATGAGTACACAGACTTAAAAACAGCTATTACAGATGTGTTTTTAAGTTTTATGGGAAAAATGGATCCATTCCCAGGGGAAAACATAAGTCAATCCTGTATGAAATAGTCACTCGAAGATCTATGCCCCTAAGAGAACCTCGTATATCTCCCTCTCTCTTCAACTCTGATGTCATGAATGCTGTAGGGCTCTAGTTTTTATGCTGAGGCGTATTTTTGCTGAGTCAAGGAAGCTTTTATTCATGCACTGGCTGAGGGCAATCAAATCCTTCACAATATGGAACCCAGATATTGGGACTTTGGACATCACGTCAGAGAAAGACTGCCCTTGAATGCTGCTGGCAGGAAACACACCAAGTTCTCTGAAGCAAACCCTTGGGACCTCACGTTTTGGACCCACATCTCTTAACTCAAAAGGACCTCTCGGACTCCTGAAATTGTGCCTATGGGAGACCTGAAGGTAAAGTTGGCAGGTGAGTTTCTCCTCAGAAGCAGATGGCATAGACAACGCTCTCAAAATTGTGGGTCGCGACTTCTCTGCCATCATGAACGCTTATCATCTTCCTTTGCCCCTATTTTCTGCTGTCCGATCCTTTTTATTTCTTCATAGGAAAATCCATGGTACTGTAATCTGTGGATGGCTTTGCCTAAGTCAAGAGAACAATTGTTGAGTTTGCAAAGATAACCTGGTTTCCGCTGACAAAAGATTTCAGTGGGGTTCCTGGGGGCTCACTCTTGGTGGTAGTGGGGTACTGACAGTATGAAATTTGAAACAAGTTCATAAATTGGGAAAACATCTTGGACTTTGGCCAATTAGACCTCCTAGGGTTCAGATGGAGCAAAGTGGGTGATAACACCATGTCCGGGGGAAGCACTCACTAGGAATCACTCAGCAGTACATCTCCCTTTGGCTGAAGCTGGGGGTTTGTACGTATCTGTGCCCTGATTGTGCTGGTACAGCAAGCTTAACAGAAAATGTCTCAGGGATCCTCAAACTGCAACCCACAGGCCACACAAGGTGGTGTGACTGTATTTGTTCCTGTTTTTTTTTTTTTTTTTTTTTTACTTCAAAATAAGATATGTGCAGTATGCATAGGAATTTGTTCAGAGTTTTTTTTTTTTTTAACTATAGTCCGGCCCTCCAATGGTCTGAGAGACAGTGAACTGGCCCCGTTTAAAAAGTTTGAGGATGCCTGGAACTTTATTTTATTATTATTATTATTATTATTTTTTTGGTGCCTGAAACTTTAGATGCTGACACCAATGCATAAGGGGAATTTCTCAAGGGAAGGAATACACCACGTGTTTATGGGAACGTCCTGTGTAGACCTGTCAACTCCACTATTCCAAGCTTTGCTAATCTTTATGGTCTTCCAGTGGGTCTCCAGGTTACTGTGACTCTTGTTAATATGCTTATGATAAAGTTAGATATGTCTTTAAATCAGCCATTGTACACAAAACTATGGTCCTTAATCACTGTCACATCCTAAGCAAAGAGCATGACCATCTGGACTCACATGCGGTTGAATGGCCTGTGTTGCCTCACCTGTGACATGTGCAATTCAGATCACATGGGTTCGGCTCCTGTGGCGCCTATTAAGTAGTACACCTCAGTCTGCTGCTGTTGCCTCCTGGTGGTCATCACAACAGACGTGTGGTACACCATGTCCTTCATGTCTCAGGGGTTTATATGCAGCCTTGCATTGAGTGTCCAAGTCTTACTTTGAATATATAAGCAAGAACCTAAAGAATTATTCAACTGATATGACACCATGATTTGTGAATTCATACTGAGACCAAATAAGCCCATTTCTGATGGAGGCAGAGAGTGGCATTGTTGCCTGGGATTTGTTAGTCTAAATTTGGCCTGAGGATGACTCCATGCATTTGTCCTTATGTAAGAAATCTATGCAATCTAACTTAGCGTTTAATCTCACTGGAAGCTGACTTAGGAGTGTACTTTTTTTTTTTTTTTTGAGATAGAGTCTCACTATGTCACCCAGGGTAGAGTGTCATGGTGTCACAGCTCACAGCAACCTCAAACTCCTGTGCTTAAGCTATTCTCTTGTCTCAGCCTCCCAAGTAGCTGGGACTACAGGTGCCCACCACAACGTCCTGCTATTTTTAGTTGCAATCGTCATTGTTGTTTGGCAGGTCCGGGCTGGGTTCGAACCCACCACCCTCTGTGCATGTGGCCCGCGCCCTAACCACTGAGGTACGGGTGCCGAGCCAGGAGTGTACTTTTGTAACAAATAACTGCGTGTCACGGCGATCACAGCAGCCCCCCTACATCACAGACGGTGAGCACAGAGCTGCCCCCAACTGCGCTGTCTCTGCACCTCACTTGGGTCTTGTCCACAGATGCTGCCTGGCCTCGTCTAGGGTGGAGTTCTCAGAAGCTGTTCTGGTTTTGAGGGCTGCCCGATTCTTACATCATTCTTTGTTCAATTCAGATTTGTCTGAAGTTTTTCTTTTAACAGCCCTCAAGTATGCGGAAAGTCTGACATCAGGCGCCTGCAGTTTTCTTTCCTGCGACTCCTGAACAGAGCCGCAGGCGCAGCAAGGAGGACCCATCGGGGCTGGCACGCGGGTAGACCCTACTTTCCGCCTTCAAGCTAGGTTTTTGGAAACTTCCCTCCAAAAGAAAATCCGCAAGTCCCCTGCTCCCTCCTGAGGCGCCGTCTTCTCTAAGGTCAGAGGCTTCTAAGTGGTCGATGTGTTTGTTTTCTTTCCAGTAAGTGAGAGGGAAACCGGGAAAGACACCTTAGGCGGCTGGAGGAAAGCCCAGACTGCGGACCCAGGAAGCCCAACCCATAGAACTTAGGTGTGAGGTAACCAGTGACCAATAGAAGGAGACTGTCGGTGACCAATAGAAAAGGGCAACGCCCCCCGGAGGCGCAGGGGCCAATGAGAGACTCGCCTCCGACTTGGCGCGAGGGAGCCGGCATTTATACTTTTGCAGGTTCTTGTGTGTCTGTCTCTCACCTCTTCCTCCTGAGAGGGGTCTACTTCAGCTCTCTTTGCAAGGGCTCTAAATTTTCTCTTTGTTCTTAAATAAAACTTCTCCATTACACTGAAGCTTGTGCAGGCCGCTTTTGCTCTCTGCTTAGCTGCCTGCCTGCTCCAGTTTTATTTTCTGTTTCCATTCACTTTTGCTTCCAATTACTTCTGTGCCTCCGTTGAACTTCTAGCTCAGTGGAGTTAATAGAACCAGGTCAACTGGGTTTGGGGGAACTGGGACCCCTGACCCCCAACAGTATGTTTTTCTATTTTAAAATGTGGAGGATATTAGTGTGGCGGGAATGGCCCTAATGCTGCAAGTTTTAATACATCAAATGAACAAAAAGGCAACATAATACAAAAAGCATATCAAACACCCAATAAATGCTGGTTCCACTTATTTCTTTGTGTTGAGTGCCTCCTCGTTACCTAGACGTAATAACCAAGAAAATTTAAGATACGAATTCTTTAAGAAGCTATATTTGTACTAACAATATGGAATGGGACAGCCTTTTCTTTTTCTCCAAATCTGATGATATCGTAGGCAGCTGTCGGACCAATGCAACTGATTTAAAATTTAGAAAGAAATGAAAAGCAGAGCCGGGCATCTGCAGTGTAGTCTGAGCAATCTCAAACCGGCAGCTGAGTTTTTTTTCTGAACCGTTGAAGGTATTGGAAGGCAGATGAGATACTTCACTTGCTGCCCAGCAACATGAAGATGGAAAACACATCTTTTGATTAATTAAAAGCAAAGGGTTGGAACTACTTACCTTTCCATTCTTTAATTAACAAAGCCCACGGGCCACATGAGGAAGTAATAACACTCATTATGCTGTGATGATGAGTTAAGTCAGATGGGACTCTGGGCACCATTCCCTTCAAGGCTTCCCCAAGACGTGCCCTGAGTGCAGACAGATCCTTACTTGTTGAAGAAATCGCTCTCACCAGCCTTGGCACACGCTCTTTCAGAGAGTACACTTCCTTTGTCAGAGGAAAGAAGAACCCTTGAAACAAAGGGTTATGTTTTAATTAAGCCTAACCATTCTTTCTGGAATTTCCTTTATTGAAAAAGTACCTCCTTTGATTTGTATCTGTTGGCGTTAGTCTTTGAAACAAACAAAAAAAAAGACTGATCCCTTCCAGGAAGAACTGTCCCATCTGAAAGATCAAAAGCCATGTCAGTTGATGTACAAACCAACAAATTATTTTCTTATTGTCCCTTAAATCTCCCAAGAAGCACTTTTTGAAAGATAGTCTCCACGTCTGAGGCTTTGTTCACCATCCATTGTGTGTGTGGGTGGTCGCCAGGAATTTGAGGTAATGGTACTGGCTCTACCTGCAGCTGGAAGCCCCACTCCCCCCACCCCAAACTTCATCTAGTCCTTGGCTCTAGAGCTCAGAGCCCGCATGGTGAGGTTTGTTAGTCAAATAGTTTTCTACCCATGGGAACAGTGAGCTTTAAAATGTATTTGCTACTTATTCAGCTACAGCAGCATCAGTTAAGACACTGCTTCCATGTGAATGTTAAAGAATAAAATATCAGGCTCACTTTTCATTCTTAAGTCTACTCTCTGATGAGAATAAGAAATAACACAATAGTGTTATTTTAGTATGGGACACTGAGTGTGTAGATTTTTGTTCTGTCCCATTTAAAAAAAAATTTAACACATTTATTATCTTAAAGAATCAAAGATAGTGGCATGGCCCATAGCTCAGTGGATAGGGCGCCGGCCACATACACCGAGGCTGGAGGGTTCAAAGCTGGCCTGGGGCAGCCAAAACAACAATAACAACTGCAACAACAACCAAAAAATAGCCGAGCATTGTGGCTTTTGCTCTCTGTTTAGCCGCCTGCCTGCTCCAGTTTTATTTTCTGTTTCCAGAAAATACTGGAAACTGGGTAGGCAACTGTAGTCCCAGCTACTTGGGAGGCTGAGGCAAGAGAATCCCTTAAGCCCGAGAGTTTGAGGTTGCTGTGAGCTGTGATGCCACAGCACTCTATCCAGGGTGACATAGCGAGACTCTGTCTCAAGAAAAAGGGGGGGGGGAGGGGAATGGTTTTTCTCCCAGAAAGAAAATAAAGGCCTGTATAAAAGGTTCCTTTTAATGCTCTCATGAGAAATCCTAAATTGAGCTGCAATTGGGTTTTCTACATTTCCAACAAATACACTTTTCTTAGTGGCCATCTGATGGAATTCCCATAGAAAACCCTTCTTCACATGAAGATTTTCATTCACCTAAGTTTGACTGTGTAATAGAGGTTACCATTTTAAAGTTAAATGAATTCTAAACAAACTTTTACTTACATTTCCATTCTTGCTTTTCAAGAATAGAATGAATGTTTTTGGGAACCTTAGAAAGTTTTGTGGCTAACTTTGCATGCCACATTTCAGCATGTTATAAGTTATGTTAGCAGAAATGCTGACCTTTCTATAATTATAGTGGCCAAATGGAAATGCTGTAATTTCTATTATTGAAAATATCATGCTGGTAAAATCTTAACATGATTTGAATTGTCTATGTTTTGAAACTAGCTAAAGGAAACCATCCCAAATTCCATGTTATGCCTATTTTCCCCAATATGGTTTAGCTGAAGATATGTGAGAGGTCAAAGACTGAAAATAAAAATTATTCCAAGATGCAAAATGAAAGGAGAATGGAATCCAGGTTCCTTGTGGGCAACAGCGGCCTTTATTTCCACCCCTCGTTCTTGAGAAAGAAGTCAGCTTGTGGACAAAGATGGAGGGGCTTTTTAAAGGTTGGAAGGGTGGGGGTTGGCCCATTCACCTTTTCCAGGTGGGACATCTGTCAGAAGGGTGGGGGTTGGTTTTATTTTGGGGGGGTCCCTACATTTGACTCTATCAATATGGAAGTTCTCTGAGAAATAAGGATGAAATCCTAAGCCCCTAACCAACTGGCCAAGAAGACCCTAGAAAAACCTTAAAACTGGAACCTGGCCTGGACACACCTCATTACACCCCCTTTCGTTAACCATCATTAGATTTTCCTTCTTAAGAGTTCTTCCTAAGAACCAGACCTTTGGAAAGACTTGCTTCACCACTCATTTCAATCAGCCACCTAATGCTGTGGGACAGCTGCCCAGCATTCCTCCCTGACAAGAGACCACTGACCATGGAGTGGTTTTTACTAGTCTGCAGAGGCTGTGCAGTGAGGGCTTTTGTGTCCTCTGTTCCACCCCTCACCATCAGAAGGCTGAAAGCCCCACCTTCGATTCATGCTAAGGCTGCATTTTCTGGACAAGGACCCCATGAAGCTGAATCACCCATGCACATGTTTCCGTTTCCTTAAATACTCAGGCTGCTCTCCAGCTTGTTAAGTGTGGACTTCTGGCCAGCCCACTGCATGATTTCCTCACTCATTGTCCCTCCCTGACAGTACTGCTCTCCTCTTCTGCCCCAGGCTGTGCTTTCCCGCCTGTGAGAATGGCCTCCCTGCAGGCTGCAACCCTTTATGAGAAATAAACCTCTTCTTTACAAATTTATGAACCTCATTGTCCTTCAGTTGACACTTCCAAGTCAACTGATGAGTAAGTTCACAAACACATCCTGGTAAAAGTGTTACTTACCTCATTGCTAAATATCATTGTGGTCACCTTTGTGATCACACAAGGTTGGGCAATTACATTTGCAAACCTGCCACCCTGCACTTGTGTTGGCAGCACTGTACAAACAGGTCAGTAAGGTTTCATCATCTTGGTATGTTGGTCTCACAGCTGGGTTCACACAGGTGAACGGCGGCGTCTTGCTGACTGGCATTCATTGTTGCTGTGTTTTTGTGTGCCTCAACAACAGCTCTGTGGTCATTCCAGAAAAAGAGTTCCAAAATTGCTTTGTGGACTAGTGCATAGCTTCGAAGGTGCTATTCAGCAATGAGGTACGTAGCACTTTTTCTAAGATGAGTTCATGAACTTCATTGTTAGGCCTCATATATGTTCGGCTTTCTTGAGATCTCGAGATACTCTGGTAGGGTATGGGAAGCCCTGTCTTAAGCAACAGGCTTAAACTTGAGCTTTGTGCACGATGTGAGCCCGGCTGATCTAAGCCACCAAACTCATCTGCCTCATCACCTTCTATCTGGTCTTCCCAAATTCGCTCTCACACACTTCCCATCCAGTCTCACACAGCCTGGGGAATGATCTTTCCAAAACGGCAATCTGATTGCATCTTCTAGTTGCATTAGTCTAGGTACCCTGAGAAGCTTACCATGTATCATGCACAATTTTTTTGCCCCATTTTTTGAGGGAAAAACAAGGATGTGCGTTATACATGGGTATTACTAATTCTGTATCTACATAAACTTTGAAATTCTCTTATTTGTGCTTATGCATTAAGAGTGTAACTCCAGAAAGCAATAATGATATCTGTATGCAAAATAACACCCTGGGACGTGGTAATTGTGTCCCCTGTGTGCTGCCTCCCCAGCTGCCTCCTCATCAGGCACCGCAGCTGCAGGAGCCTCCAGCCCCCTAGACAGTGCTGCCACCATTGTGGAAGGGGACATGCCACCAGCGGTGATGTGATGTTTAGTGTGGGGACCTCAGCAAACTGAGGGTAGAGGTGTCTGCACAGTGACACCTCCTTCTCTAGTGAGAAAGAAGCCTGGAATGTGCCTGGGTGGCAGGTGAGGGTGGTCCAGACGACCCCAGTGCCTGACCCTCTCCTTACTGTCCCCTCCCAGCCCACCCTCGTCCTCACATCCACTCATGTCCTATTCCCACCCATGCCCATTGGGCTAATGGCCACAGTTGCTCTGCTGAGAACCCCAGTGGCCTCAGTTCCCAGGAAGCTCGTGTGAGGGGCCAGCCCTGCCACCTCCGGCTCCTGACAGTAGATCCTGCCCTTTCTGGGCTGCCTCCTCTCTCACACAGCTGGCCCCATTGTGAGGCCCCTGGGAACCCTGCTGAGGAGGAAGATCCCTGGGGTCTGGGAGGCCTGGGTTCTGAGGCCCAAATCCACTATTAGCACAGTGTTGTGACCTTGGAACTCAGCCCCCAGGAAGTTTCTGTCTGCGAGGGCACCTGGCAGTGAAGCACAAAAGCTTGGAGGTACCTGAGCCCCTAGATTATAATTTTGAGCCTGTGACATGTCTGAACCCCCTAGGTGTTGAGTTGGTGAAATTCCCTGAACCTGCCAGTAGGAAGAACTGTCTAGGAAGCCTGTTGATGGAACAGACACCCACTCTGTCTCCCAGAGAGCTGGTTCTGTGTAGGGTGTCTGTCAGGATAGGAAGCCTGTTGATGGAACGGACACCCACCCTGTCTCCCGGAGAGCTGGTTCTGTGTAGGGTGTCTGTCGGGATAGGAAACCTGTTGATGGAACGGACACCCACTCTGTCTCCTGGAAAGCTGGTTCTGTATTGAGTGTCTGCCAGGAGTCTCCTTTTAACCAGTCCTCTGGTGATTTGTAGGATTTAAATTTTGGGAAAGGCTGATGTCCTTCATTCTGACATTACTGAATGCCCAGAGTCTGGACAGCTCATGGAAGGCACAGTCTAGAACAGAAATGTAAATGCGGAGTGCTTCACTGGGGTGTCACCACAGCTCTGCCTCTGCAGCACCGTGTCCTGGGGGCCTCAGAATGGGGCCAGCTGCACAAGAGACAAGGTGCTGGAAAGGGCAGCATCTACTGTCAGGAGCTCGGCACGGGCAGGACCAGCCTTGGCCCCTCACACCAGCTCCCCAGGAAGTAAGCTCCCAGCGTTCTCAGCGGAGTAGCCGTGGCCACGTTCCCACTGACAGACAGGGGCTCTAAACCAGCTTCCCTTTCCTACTTCTGGCCCCCTCTCCGGTCACCCCTCACACTGAGAGCTCCAGCTACCCTCTGATCTCGCACTTCGCTGGCACCATCCACCCTCCTGCTCACCCCAGGGTCTCTGCGTGTCTTACTTCCTTTGCCTGGAATACTTTCCTCCCCAGCTCGCCAAGGAGAAGTCATGCTTTGTCCCTGCCCCCATGAGCTGTCATTATGTACTTTTGGTTCTTGACCCTGAGTGCATCTTTGAATCATATGATGGATCTTTAAAAATTCCTGATGTTAAAAAATATATATCCTGATGTCTAGACCACACCTCACATGCATCAGATACCCGGGGGGTGTCAGGCATTTAGAGCTCAGCAGAACACAGCAAGGAAGTGTGTGATTTGGAGCCAAATGAAACCCGACATCTATTAAGTGTCTACAATAATGCAGAGAACAGAGGGATTAGGGCATGTAGACGATGGCTGGAAAGCTTTTTCTGAGGCCCTGAAATTTGAGCTGAAAGGATGGATGTGTCTGGAATAATCTGACAAAGCACAGGCAAATGTGGGAAGAGCAAAGGGTGAACTGGGTAGACTAGGTCTGAGTCCCTGAGGTTCTTGGAAGGAATGACCCAGGTTTATGTAGGAGGTGGTTAGGAGACAAGAATGGAAAATTTGAGTGTAGCTTATTACAGAAAATTTTTAATTCAAAGTGTAGAGTTGGAACTTCTGTAGTCCATGGAGACCTGAATAGTTTCTGAGTTAATGAGGGCTTATTAGCTAAAGTTCTTTGGGAGGTTATGAGTAACAAGAAATCAATTCTTGTTAACCCAAGAGGAAAAAAGAAAAAAAGAGCAAAAGGAGATGGGACAGCTCTGCCATTTATAGGAAAGTGGAAGAACTAGGTCTTAAAGCACTAACACAGGGCAGTTTCAGAGAGATCTACAGTCACTGGGCAGTCTCGATGGATACCACTATCAAGAGGCGCTGACCACTTAGACATGTCAGGAGAACCCAGGCTCTTAGTGAATCAGGAACTATAATCAAAAGCTGTGATTGAAGAAGTATCCTATTAGCTGTGCGTCCTGGTCAAGTAACTTAACCTCTCTGTGCCTCAGCTTTCTTATCTTTACCTATCTCATAGGAAGGCTGAGATGTTTAAATGAGTTAATATAAATAAAGGATTTAGAAAAGTGTCTAGATTAGTGATTTTCAACCAGTGTGCCACGCCACCGTGCCATGCGGTGTACCTTGAAAAATTTGGAAGATTGTTAATTAAATTATTTTCGAAAGAAATTCAAAGCACACTACATATATTCTTTTTTTTTTTTTTTAACTTTTTTTGAATCAACATAATTTGTGTGCCCCAGAAGTTTAACTAAAGGTTCAAGTGTGCTGTGAGATAAAAAAAGGTTGAAAAACACTGCCCTAGAGAATAGTGAGTGTTATGTAAGTATTAAATAATATTATTTTATGTGAAATATAGCAGATCCTAATGTAGTTATGTTTCTGCCAATACCAGGCAAAAGAAAGTGACAGAATGGCTAGTGCCACCCAGCAAATAAATATAAATTCTATTTCTCTTTAACTCATTTAAATTTAAATAGCCAGGTGTGGCTGGTGGCTGCTGTGTGGGACTGGGCAGACCTACATGAATCATTCTCACGCCCCTGGTTTTTATTACTACTAGCAAATACAGTGTTTTTTTTTTTTTTTAACACTCGTAGAAAATTCGTAACGAAATATACAGTGTTTTGTTAACAAACTCCGTGAAGATTCTGTGTCTCACTTGTTTGTTGTTGTATCTGTGGGGCCTACAGCAGAGCTGGGGCTCAGTAAATATTTGCTTCATAAGGGACTAAATCCTTCAGTCTTGTGTTGGCTTTTCAATTTAGATCTTCAGCCTCGTGTGTCCTGGGAGCCGGCCTTCCAGAGCAGGAGGAGGAGGATGGCTCTGCCACAGGGACTTGGTCTGTTCTGTGTGGTGACATTTCCCCAACATCCAGATCAGAACTTAAAGAAGGCGTCCAGTAGATCTTTATCGCGGGAGTGAATGGCCAGCCCGTGTCCTATGTGGAAAACCCTCCTATATTGATGATGCAATGAATTATTTCATTAAATGTGACTATCAGTTATAATAGCCAGTGTATACTGATGGTGACTCCACCAACTGGTTGCTCCGTGCTCTCTACCAGCATTGTCTCATTTACACCTCACGTCAACCCCGTGTGGTGAGAAACCGAGGCACGCGGTGGTTAGGTAGCTCCGCCAAGTCCTCACACTGGTGAGAGGCACAGCTGAGGCTGGAGGCGGGAGCCACCTTGGAAGCCCAGACTGAGCCGTCTCCCGACAGCGAGTCCCAGGGCGTTGCAGTGTGTGCACATGGCAAGGGCGCAGTAGTGCTTCCTTCCTGTTTTTCTTCTTTTGCTCCTTCCTCTCCTCTTTCCTCCTCTTCATCTTCCTGGTCTTCTCCTAGGGCTCCACTCTGCATTTCAGAACCGAGTGCTGCAGGGAGTGACAACCCAGTCCCTGCCCTTCTGTTGGGAAAGGTGTGTGCCATCTGCTCTTCTCCCCTCCTCTCTGCAGCCCGGGAGCAGACGTAAAGCCCCTGTGTCACGGGGTCTCCTGAAGAGACCCCATCGTACACCAGATATCCTAAGCCAAAATGAAGCTTATTCATGGTCCAGCAGTTCACTGATCCCCTTCCATTTTTGAGCATTTCCTGCTAATGTTAGAGGGACTCCTGCCCCTGGCGAGCCACCATCTTTAGCTTGCCAGATCTAAACTTGGAGAGAGAAAAGAGGAAAGTTGAGGGGTGGGGACAGCAAAGAAAAAAGAAGTTTAAATAGGCCATGAAATTTTGGTCCAGGAACTTTACAAATATCAAACAAGTTATGTAAATCAAAAGAAAGGAAACATTGTTTCAGCACACAATGGACTGATTGAGAGGGAAACCCAAACCAAGTAAGGAGTGTCACAGCATTTTATGGAACCTCCCTTGACCAAGGCCCCTTTAGAGGGAAAATGTGCCGCTCCCAGGTTCCCAGGCAGCAGGCGCTGTCAAGGAGCTCCAGAGCCTGAGCCCCACTAGCCTCCTGCCATCTAACCGCCGGGGAGCTTGTCCCGTGTTGGAGTGGACTCCAGGGAGGAGACACCGTAAAATTCCATATTCTCCAGTGCAGGGGCAGTGCTTTGAGTCCATAGCAGTGAAATCATTTCTTTGGGTTATTTGTTAATACCTTTGGCTAAACATTAAGCCTGGAAAGCCATCAATTACAAAAAAGAAAGGGCTTCGGTAAGACTTACAAATAAACAGTGGCGGAAAAGCTGGACAGGCATGTGGCAGTCTGCGCAGAGCCTGTGTGCTGCCTCTGTGCAGGAGCCAGAGCTGGTAGGGCCCGGGGATCAGTCAGACGAGACCTACAGGGAACTCTAGGCCAAGGACTCATCAGTGCCATGTGCGAAGTGCCGAGGACAACCCCAGTCTGGGAACCGCTTGAGGCTGTTTTCTGGCTGTACTGGTTTGTGAACAAAAACTCTTTTTGCCCAAGTTGAAATATACAAGCAGGGAAAGGTAACGTCTTAGACTTCTCCTTGTGATGATGGCCCCAGGGAGGCTGTGAAGTTGGTGAACTGGGTACCTGAGACTTTCCTTCTTCAAGCCTTTCCAGTAGCCCCGGTCAGGGTAAAGCGCTCCACCACTGAGCCAAGGAGACACTAACACTTTCTGGCAGGAACAACTTCTAGGCTTTTTCAAAGTTACCAGAGATCGTGGATGGAAGGAAAGGAACATGGCAGAATAGTGGAACCATTCAAAAATATGTTGAAGGAGCCACAGGTTCAGCATATTAGGGATGACAATTAACTAAAGGGAGAATGAGTTCCAAAATCCATGCACTAAACATTGAATTGAGACTGGTTTGATCTCGTGGAGCTAATGAATAGAGGGTGATCCAAGGGACTAGACCACACTGCGACAGACACTATCACCTACAATTCAAGTCCAAGTTCTTCTCCGCCTTATTACTTTCTGTGTAATTAGCAGGTGCAGCTATGATAAAGGGCCAAGCATAAAACTGTGGCTTTTCCAGCTGCTGTTTTGTTTACTGAGGCCATGGAACACGGGCACAGGACAGAACATTGGAGACTTTCTGGTGTTCGCTCCCACAACTGAGATTGAAGACAACAAAGGACTTGCCTGAAGTCATACAGTTAAAGAGAAATAAAACGGGACTTCCACTATAAAGCTGGAAAGAGCATCCTTCTCACCCCAACAACAGAAACGCCAATCTGCAAATTCACAGCTTTTCTTGAACTCATCAAAGAACTGCAATCACAGGGCCATCAACTCACCTTAACCCTGAAGAAAAGCAGGTGCCTCACACGAGAAAGAGGAGCAGATCCTGCTACAATCAGTACCTTTCCGAGTTGGTGGGAACTTTTAAATTCTCCTCTCCATGGCCTGCTGTGGCTCCTGCTTTCTGTCCTCCGGGGACTTTATTACACCCAACTGTCACTGAATTCTGTGGGTTTGTGCTTTGTATGCGTACTGTCCATTTCCTAGTGGGACCCTGATGTGCCTTCTGTCTGTCTCCCCCTGCTAGAACGTGAACTCTGGTTTACCCTGAGCAGGGATTTCACTCCTCTGCTTTCATTCACTGATGTGTCCAAGTTCCTAGAACAGCCTGGCCTGTGAGACCATGTAATAGACTCTGGGTTTTGACTGACAGGCTGATTCTAGACTTTCTGTCAGGTAAACGTTGGTACCTCACTCCCTACTCCGTATCTCCCAATCACTCTTCAGCATTTATTTCTCCTCTCATTGGTCTCTGTAAATTTCTCGGAACTAGCTGCTAATTTATATTTCTCTCTTCAACTCTGTCCAGACAAGAATTGATGTCATCTATTAAATGTCTTATTTCAATGACTGTGTTTTCACTTCATTTCTAGCCATACTTATCTGTTCTGATTTCATTTCTGGCTGTTCATCCGAAGATCGAGGTAGGAGAACTGCTTGAGCCCAGGAGTTGATGCAACAGCGAGCTGCAATGAACCCACCGCACTACGGCCTGGGCCACACAGGAAGAGCCTGTTTCTTAAAAAAAAAAAAAACAAAGTCACATCTACGGTGCATCTTAGAATGGGTACAGGCGATTGCACTAATGTACACAGCTATGATTTAACAATAAAAAAATAATAATAACTAAAAAAAAAAAAAAAGTCTGTATCTTTTCAGAGGCTGAGGCAGGAGCATCTCCTGAGACCGGGAGTGTGAGGCTACAGTGAGCTGTGATTGTGCTGCTTCATTTTAGCCTGGGCATCAGAGCTCAGAGGGACACCCTGCTTTCTTTGCTTCTTTTTTAAAAAATTATTTCTGGATTTTTTTTGTTCATAATTTCTTGTTCTTTTATAGCTATGATGACTTCTTTTATTTTTTTCAGGAACATAAGCATACTTATATTAAAGTTGCTTTTGCATAGTGTAATTTTTATCTTGCCTGCCTGGGTTTTACCTCTTGATTGTGGAGTTCACTGGCTTTTCTTAGTCTTCTTCATGTGCTTTAGAATTGTAGTGTGCAAGCTCATTTTGACGTGGAGTTTCTCTCTCTTTTTTTATCTCTTGTCATCCTGCCATTGTCTCTATGCAATACTCCCAAGGCTGTGGTGTTGTAAGCACATGCCAACTGGAAGAAAGACTCGGACCCCACTTCAGGTGTAAATCAGATGGTGATTTATTACACCTGCGCAGGGGACCACGGTGATTTTTTTTTTCTGGTTTTATAGACCACTTGACATATTTTCATCACACTGGTGAACATACCCTTCATTACATTTTCTTAGTTATTGAGTTAAGACATTTATATTCTACATTTACTAAGTTTCACATGTACCCTTGTAAGATGCACTGCAGGTGTAATCCCACCAATCACCCTCCCTCTCCCCACTTCCACCTTCCCTCCCCTCCCTTTCCCCCTTCCCCATATTCTTAGGTTATAACTGGGTTATAGCTTTCATGTGAAAGCCATAACTTAGTTTCATAGTAGGGCTGAGTACATTGGATACTTTTCCTTCCATTCTTGAGATACTTTACTAAGAAGAATATGTTCCAGCTCCACCCATGTAAACATAAAAGAGGTAAAGTCTCCATCTTTCTTTAAGGCTGCATAATATTCCATGGTGTACATAAACCACAATTTATTAATCCATTCGTGGATCGATGAGCACTTGGGCTTTTTACATGACTTAGCAATTATGAATTGGGCTGCAATAAACATTCTGGTACAAATATCTTTGTTATGATGTGATGTTTGGTCTTCTGGGTATATACCTAGTAGAGGAATTATAAGATTGAATGGCAGGTCTATTTTTAGATCTCTAAGTGTTCTCCAAACATCTTTCCAAAAGGAATGTATTAATTTGCATTCCCACCAGCAGTGTAGAAGTGTTCCCTTTTCTCCACATCCATGCCAACATCTCTGGTTTTGGGATTTTGTGATATGGGCTAATCTTACTGGAGTTAGATGATATCTCAAAGTAGTTTTGATTTGCATTTCTCTGATGGTTAAGGATGATGAGCATTTATTCATGTGTCTGTAGGCCGTGCACCTGTCTTCTTCAGAGCTGTTTCTCTTAAAGTCCCTTGCGCACCCTATTTGAAATCACTTTTTCTTTTCTTGCTAATAAGTTTGAGCTCTCTGTGGATTCTGGTTATTAAACCTTTGTTGGAGACATAACCTGAAAATGTCATCTCTCATTCTGAGGGTTGTCTGCTTGCTTTACTGACTGTGTTTTTGGCTGTGCAGAAGATTTTTAGTTTGATGAGGTCCCAGTAGTGTATTTTTAATGCTGCCTCAATTGCCCAGGGGGTCCTCCTTATAAAATATTCACCCAGGCTGATTTCCTCAAGCTTTTCCCCTGCGCTCTCTTCTAGAATTTTTATAGTTTTATGTCTTAAGTTTAAATCTTTAATCCAGTGAGAGTCTATCTTAGTTAATGGTGAAAGGTGTGGGTGCAGTTTCAGTCTTCTGCAGGTTGCTGTCCAGTTCACCCAGCACCATTTTTTGAATAGGGAATCTTTTCCCCACAAAATATTTTTAATTGGTTTGTCAAAGATCAAATAACGGTAAGTAGCTGGTTCATCTCTTGGTTCTCTATTCTGTTCCATACATCTATCTCTCTGTTTTTGTGCCTGTACCATGCTGTTTTGATCAATATAGATTTATAGTATAGTCTGAGGTCTGGTAGCATGATTCCTCCTGCTTTGTTTTTATTTCTGAGTAATATCTTGGCTATTGGAGGTTTTTTATGATTCCATATAAAACTAAGTATTGTTTTTTCAAGATCTTTAAAGTATGACAGTGGAGCTTTAATAGCAATTACATTAAAATTGTATATTGCTTTGGGTAGTATGGACATTTTATCAATGTTGATTCTTCTCAGCC
>CAUYPK010071182.1:0-13308 GCA_963574355.1 Loris lydekkerianus | reverse complement strand
TCCAACTTAATTATTTCCCGGCCTGTTGGGCCTGCCGACGAAGGAGCACGTAGATCTTCTCTTTAATCCAGTCTTTGTTATAAGGCTGGTATGTCTGGGTATCAGCTCGGTAAACCAGACAGCTGAGGTCTGCCAGGTCATTGATAAAATCAAACAACTGAACTGATATCATATGTGATAGAGGGACTGCTGGGATTCATTCTCTTCAAATGTTCTTCATACATTTTACAAACGCCTTCCATGCACTTATTCACAGATTCATAGTCAGCATAAGTTCTGCCTTCTGGCCTCTTAGTAGGCTGTACCAGCAAAATGGTGTGAGACATGGTGCCAAACTCTCTTCGCTGCAGCTCCCTTTTTTATTTTATTTATAAATATTGGCTGTCTATTTTTTGAGACTTTGGGAAAAAAATTGAGTTAACTGATGACTCCATACTGAACCTCAGAGTCAAAGCATTCTATGATAGACATACTCTTGACAATGTGATTGTTAACTTTTTTTGCATTATTATTATTGCTCAATATTTTGTTGCAGCAATCGTCTGATTTCTTTTCTGAATGTATTTATCTATACTCTGGTTTCTCTTCAGATCGTATAAATCTTTCGCCTTTTACTGAATGTATTTATCTTCCTTCGTTCTTTACGAGGTTTTTGTTCCTAGTCCTTATCTTGGACATTATTATTGTTATTAAATTTTAAGCCTTTTCAATTTTGTGAAAGCAAAAAGTGGAAACCAAATAAACACATATATATGAAAAAAAGACAAAAATATAGTTTCAAAATAAATACTGAAATAAAATTCTAAGAACTGCAGGCTATCTTGAAAGGACATGTATAGGTAATAGATTAATTTTGTTTATTCAAATATTTAGTCTTTTAATTTTGCTTAAAGTGACTTAATTCTAATGCTACACTCACATTCAGTTTCTTTTACAATGCAATATCACCATCTTTGGCATAGCTAAAGCTTATTTACATTTTCAGTTTTAATAAATTTAGCCAAGAGTAGTGCCAATGAATTGAAATAACCAATATCTGCCTAAAACTACTGGAATCATCTACAAGCACTGTGAAGACTGAAGTATGGTTCAAGAGAGATAAGAACTTAAAATTATCTTCTAATCACTCAAATACCTATCAATAAAATATCTTTAAAAACAAATAATTGGGGCAGCACCTATGGCTCAGTGGGGAGGGCACCAGCCCCATATACCGAGGGTGGCAGGTTCGAACTCAGCCTCGGCCAAACTGCAACAGCTGGGCATTGTTGACGGGTACCTGTAGTCCCAGCTACGGGGGAGGCTGAGGCATGAAAATTGCCTAAACCCCAGGAGTTAGAGGTCGCTGTGAGTTGTGACACCACAGCACTCTACAGAGGGTGATAAAATGAGACTTTATCTCTAAAAAAAAAAAAAAAGAAAGAAATAAATAATTGTTTGCACCCTCACATTAATCTGAAATAAAAAAAGAAATAAAGCAACTAATTGCCACAATTACATCATCCCTTTTGTCGCACTATCCTACCTGTCCCATGACTTACTACAATCACATCTTTCAGCAAGCTGCTCTGCAACACTTAAGGCAAACTGATTTATGAGGCTGGGAAAGCACTGCAGAACCCAGTGGCAAATTCCACAATGCTGCATTTCAAGCACTGTTGCAAGTATACTAAATATGTGATCTTTAAATTCCATCCCAGCAGGATCTTGCATATTAGATTTCTTTGTTAAACTGTAATTTTGACCATAACTGGTTGGATCATTAATACCTCATTTTTAAGTTTTTTATTTCATATTTACAATTATGAGGGTCTTTAACTGATTCTGAGTTTCAAGATTTCTATCCAATCCAAAAAAGTCAATTGTTGTTAATTCTCAAGATTACACTCAAGTACATAGATATTTATTAAATACACACTAGACGCCTGCAGTTTCTGGACAATTATACAAACACTAATATAAATATTAAATTTAAGTCACCAGAAAAAGACAGAATAGTATCTACAAAGGAATGTTAAGATTTAGAAGGTAAATCCTAGATTTTTCTTTGAAGGTCTGAAACACATCCTGCCAAATTAGGAAGCAAAGTTTTTAGAGAACAAACTGGCCTACGGAAAAATTAGTGCTTTTGATCTCTCAAAATTCAAGTATAGAAGAGTACAGCTTGTGCTAAATTGTTTAAAATCAGTGTAGAGTGAATCATGAAACCTTTGAATACCCTTTCTAATACTACTTATCAGAGCCTGCGTCCTTGAATTTGTATCACCTGATCTCCAGACACTGGCTATTAGGCATGTGGAAGAAGGAAAACTCAATTATAAAAAATGAGAAGAGAAGGAAACTGTGAAATATAATCCAATGTCAGAGGAGCCCTTGGCAGAAAACATTGGTAACCAATGTTATTAAGACGTAGCAGAAACCTTACCCACATTGCACAAAACAAGATGGATCATTTTAACTATTTAGGAATGTGGAAACATCTGCCTTTTTTCCTTAAGCAAAACCCAAGTGTTTATATACATATATTTTTAATTCAAACCTTTTACATAAATTATTCATATATCTTCCCACACCTAAATTAGCTGTAAACATCTACACAGAAATATCCTACTTTAAAAAGGAAAAGGGGCCAATCTAGCTTTGTAAAATACTAAGACTAAAATAAACTCAGCCACCTAGGTTACTGGTCTTCACTAGGCAGTATTGATACACTGTCCTACATCAAGTAAGCATTACTGTACTTGTAACAGAGCTCAAGAAAATTCACATACATATGATCCAGAAGACAGACAATCTTGGTGTTTAATGAAAAAGACTGTTTTACAAACATCAAAATTTAAATAGAATTCATCTTCCAAAGCTTAAAAATGAGAAAGATAAAACATAAGTTACTAGTTTAATCACAAAATGAAGAATGACATCCATGTGGTCAATTAAAACGTTTCTCAGTGTTTCAGATTCTTCAGTGTACAGCATCCAAATACTTTTCAAACAACATTAGGACACCTTCAGAATATAGAAGGACCAAGAAAGGGAGATCATCTTCACAGGTAATTTCTGATTTTTTGATGATAATTTTTGGTGAAAAACCAGAAACAAGAGAAAATGCCTATGAAACTGTTGCATTGTTATGCTCATCATTTACTGTCACTGCCCCCAATAAAAGTTTAAATCTGAAATGAGTTCTAAAAAAAAAAAAAAAGATTATAAACATCAAAAACTGTATGGTGAAAAACATAATTGCCTACTTCCCTACTTCTTCTAATCCTTACCCCCATTATAACCTGATCAAAGGGAGATAAAAGCAGATTTCTAGGGCAGGGCGAGGTGTCTTAAACCTTAATCCCTAATCCCAGAATCCTCCTTAATTCTGGGAGGCCAAGAAAGACAGTGAGTTCAGGTATTAAAGACCAGCCTGAACAGTCTGTTAAAAAATAGCCAGGCGTTGTGACAGGCAACTATACTCCAGCTACTTGGGAGGCTGAGGCAAGAGGATCATTTGAGCCCAGGAGTTTCAAGTTGTTGTGAGCTATGACGCAATGCTACTCTAAAGAGGGCAACATAGTGAAACTCTGTCTCAAAATAAAAAAAGATGAACCACAATTTGTGATCCACATTATTCCCCTCAAAAATAAATCACTTAAGCTCAGTGCCCGTAGCACAGTGAGTAGGGCACTGGCCACATGACATGCACCAAGGCTGGCAAGTGTCAGCCCGGCCCGGGCCTGCTAAACAACAATGAACACTGCAACCAAAAAAATAGACAAGCATTATGGTGGGTGCCTGTAAAGTCCCAGCTACTTGGGAGGCTGAGGCAAGAGAATCGCTTATGCCCAAGAGCTGGAGGTTGCTGTGAGCTGTGACATGATGGCACTCTACCAAGAGCGACACAGTGAGACTCTGTCTCAAAAAAATATATAATAATAATAAATCACTTAAATTATTCTCATTAAAGAAAACAAAAATACTTCTATTTGGAGAGTAACAACAGGACAAAAGAAACTCAGTAGAAGCCCTCTTAACTGGCATTCTGATTAACTGAGCTCTCCATTCTCTCTCATAAGACATCCTGACTGATGCCCTAGCAAACTACTTATGGCCAGGAGACAACTCCCCAGTGGTTTGGCACCATTTTGTTTAAACCACTTGCTATGCCTACAAAGAAGCAGATGTATTTATACTCAAATCTATTTATGCTAGTTGCACCTGTAATTACAAAACTCAATTAACTATTAGAAAAGACAGTCACTATTTTTATGAAAGTGAACTTGAATGCTTTGGGAAGATGTGATAAAAAGATTTTTTCCTAATTCAAACAGATTCTACACTTAAACTGCTTCCTAAAAATGCTTAAATTCTCTTGCTACTTTAAAGAAACTAAAACTTAAAAATCATCAGTGTCAAAGAAAACTCTTCAACCTACATCAAAAAACTGGCAAGTAAATACACATTAAGTTAAGATGTTTAACTATTACACATCATTTTTTATCATTCATCATTTATCAATTAACTATGAGTTCCAACTGGATTGGCATAGGCCAACTGGGGTGGGTGTCAATCCATGTGGGCTGCTACAACAAAGTATCTTACACTGGGTAATTTATAAATAAGAGAAATTGCAGTTCTGGAAGCTGGGAAGTCCAAGAGTAGGGCACCAGCAGATTTCGCGTCCAATGAGACCTAATCCTTATAGATGGCAACTTCTAGCTGTATCCTCACATGGTAAAAGTTCCTTTGGCCACTTTTTTAAATGTACTCATACCATTCATGAGGGCTCTATCCTCATGACCTAAGTATATAACTATAACAAGGGAATACTGTATCCTTCAGTAACCAACGGGAAGAATACTGAGTACAACATTAGAAATAACACCCAAAGTCAACAATTACTATGTTTTGTTATCAATCAAGGAGAAATATCTAATCCATAATAACACATGATATGAAACTAATTCATAGGTATTGCCTGAGATCTTTAAATACCTTAGAGAATAACAATAGGACAAAAGAAACTCGGTAGAAGCCCTCTTAACTGAGCTCTCCATACTCTCTTATAACACATCCTGGACTGAGGAAGCCCTCCCCTGAGAATGTATTAAATCTAATACATGTACACAGTAAATAAAATGAGTCACCAAACTTTTATATGACTACTGACAATCTCTGATGGGTTGGCTTTATGATGGTGTGAAAGTACTTCAACTACGTATTTAATCACTCTGTTTTTAATTTCAGTGCAATACTCAATAAATTCAACACTATATTATAAAATAGGCTTTGTTTTAGATGATTTTGTCCAAATACAGGGTAATATGTGTTCTACGTACTCTGAAGGTAGGCTAGCCTTACCAAAGTATCCAACCTTTTTTTTTCTCTGCCACACTGGAAGAAGCAGCATTGTCTTGGGCCACATGTTATATATACACAAACTCTAAGGAAGGCTAATTAGCAAAAAGAAAAAAGAAAAAAAAATCTGTGTATACTTTGCATAATATCTGACACCATAGATAAGCAAAAAGAAGTCCTCACAAGGTTGGAAACCTCTGGATGATGGTTGGTAGGTTAGGTATACTAAATTGATTTTGACTTAGAATATTTTCAACTTACAAGGCGTTTATCAGGACCTAACCAGCATTTGTACTCCAAATGAATGCATAACTTTCTGTTCCCTATACATTAGCCTTTGAAATATAGTAGAACCTTCACAGTTGACCACCTCCCTACACTGACCACCTCCTTAAGTTAACCTAATTTTCATAGACTTGACATGCACCACACGTATGTATCAGTACAGCAGGCCTAGTTCCTTACCGTTGACCAGTTTATTACAGTCCCTTGGGTGATTGACTTACAGAGTAGTTCTACTGCATATAAAAGTACTGTGCTAAAAATGTTATTTTCTTGAACCCGCCACCTTTGGTGTATGTGGCCGGCGCCCTACTCACTGAGCAGGCACCAAGCCTAAAAATGTATTTTCTATTTGAAAAATTTACCTGAGTCAAAGAATATAAAAATAACTAAAATAATAACAAATATAAACATGAGTATTAATAGACTTGTTTCTTAAGTCTGAATCAAATCAAATACTGCATCCTAAACTATTATTATTCTTTTAGTCACCATGAAAATATTTTGGTTTTGGCCTTATGCTCCAACAATGCCAATTTAAACAATAAATATAAATAATAATATAAAATGTTGAGAATACAGGTATTATTCTAAACAAAATATTAAAAAAATTGAGAATAAATATCAAGTAATCACCTTATCTCTGAATATATACGAGATATTTGTAATCTCAAAATAGTTTTTCCTTTTAATTTCCTGTCTTTCTTTTTTTATTTTTGGAAACAGAGTCTCTCACTCTGTTGCCCTATGTAGAATACAGTGGGTCATCATAACTCACTGCAACCTGAAACCCCATGGGCTGGCTGATCCAATCCACCTGCCTCAACCTCCCAAAAAGCTGGGACTACAGATGTGTGCCACCACGCCAGGCTAATATTTCTGGTTTTTGGTAGAGATGGTAGTCTTGTTCTTGCTCAGGCTGAACTCTTGACCTTAAGCAATCTTCCTGCCTTGGACTCCCAGAGTGTTAGGATTACAAGCCTGAGCCACCCTGTAGCTCAAGCAGCTAAGGCACCAGCCACATACACTAGAGCTGGCAGGTTCAAATCTAGCCTGGGCCTGCCAAACAACAATGACAACTACATCCAAAAAATAGCTGGGCATTGTGGCAGGTGCCTGTAGTCCCAGCTACTTGGGAGGCCGAGGCAACTTCTTAAGCCCAGAAGTTGGAGATTGCTGTGAGCTGTGATGCCATAGCACTCTACCCAGGGCGACAGCTTAAGGCTCTGTCAAAACAAAAACAAACAAAAAAATCCTGAGTCAGCACCACCAGCCTTGACTATCATAATTACGTAAATTCCATAACTCATCAACACCAACAGTAGCACACTCAGCAAATAAGACATTTCAAATAAATTACCCCCAAAACATGGTTCTCAGCATACTATAAAATTTTCGTGCCCAGAAAATAAATAAAATTGTGCCTCATCATTTATTCACATATACATGGCTGTTAAATTAAGTCAGCTAGTACTTGAAGCTCTCTTCTCCTTTAAAATAAAGCAGAGATACACAGCCCCATGCATACACAAAGATGGATGACTGGAAGAACATGATAGAAATATTTAAAAAGCTTAATCTGTAAAGTAAGCACGTAATTTCTAGGGAGTCTACATTAGTAAAACATTTTTGTACTTAGCAAAAACAATTTTTAAAATAGAGTATATCAAATTTCAAAGTCATCAATTAACCACAGTGATCAGAGAGGGGGTGGAGTAATAAGAGAAAGTATCCTCTTTTTCTCCACTGTATGTCCCATCCCAATCATAGCCACTGTTTATGATGGGAGAGTGTAGTATGCCTCAGTTGTATTTGAATAAGTGATTAAAATCCATTGAATTAGGGTTCACTGTTGCTCAGTGAGTTGGTCACCGGCCCTCTATACAGAGGGTGGCAGGTTCAAACCCGGCCCCGGCCAAACCTCAACAACAACAAAAAATAAATAAATAAATAAATAATAAAGTAAATATAATAAATTTAATAAAGTAAAATCCATTGAAATATATAAAATCCACTGAATAAATATACTAAAGAAAAATCCACTGAATTAAAATGAAATTCAATCCATTGAATTAAAAAATCCCATTAAAATGATTTGGAAGTGTCAATGTTTAGTAAACAACTATTATGTAACAAGTTCACATCTAGCTTTTACAGTAAAACACAGATAAATACAGCAGAGCCCTTACCATTTTGAGGAACAATAACACACATTTAAAAGGTAAATTAAATATTTGGAAGAATATGCAGGAAAGTGAAATTTACTCTGGATGAAGAAATAGGGGGGAAATCTTAGATTAAAGGAAAAGGTTTTTAAAAAAAAAAACCATTTGAAATGGACCTCATAGAAAAAAAATAGGATTTTGATACCAACAGACAAACATGCAATAAATCATTTTACTTTATTATCAATCACCTTTACTTCACCTCTCTACTCTTCCAGTTAACTATGATCAATAAAAAGAATACTTCAATATATGGTTCCAAAATAAAGATCTTAAAATTCTTTTAAAGACACAGAATTGTAAGAATGGGTAAGAATTATCTAATAAAATGGGAGTTACTAAAACTATTGTTTCAATTTTAGTTAGAACACAAACCATGTATAAAATCAATCATCTTAAAATGTGTTTAGGGCAGCGCCTGTGGCTCAAAAGAGGAGGGTGAGGGCCCCATATGCCGAAGGTGGCGGGTTCAAAAACTGCAAAAACAAAACAAACAAAAAGAAAAATTGCTTACATCCAATGGTTAAGGCCATAATGGAGAGGAAAAAATAAAAAGTGAAATGTATTCTACACTCAAGTGATGGTTGTGATTTGATTAGCCAGCTAAGTCAAAACGAAGCTCTTAAAAGTTTGATTTTAAATGTATGGATATGTAGCAATAAAGAGAATGCTATTTCAGAAAACATGGTTTTCTTAGAATTAAAACAAATGATCTACTGGCAAAAATAATAATTCAGGAAACCAAATTCTATAACAAATGCAGCCACTTCATTTAATGAAGAACAGAAATAGTCTTTTAATAATGTCAAAAAATCTACAAAAAGAGCCTTAGAATATACTCATCTTAAACTATGATTACTTATAATCTTTTTTCAATAAATATTTTTCAGATTCACTAATCATTCCCCTGTAACAAATATTCTCTGAGTCAATAAACTTCCATAAATTACATTCTGGTTTTTATGCATAATCAAAATGGTTTGCTTTTATTTTAAATTCTATGAAGAGACATTTGAAATCTATTTACATAGCACCAACCAATTCTATGCCACCTATTCATTTGGTGATTCTGTGTGAATATATATCACAAACAATGGATTCATTCAGAAAAACTGGTATTCAAATCAAATTATACTTAAAATGTAGTCAATTACTGTTATCTGAAACAGTCATGTTCTATAAAGTCACCACAAACACTGAATTAGTAAATACTGAATCTCTGTTACTAGAAGAAACACAGAGCTAGGTTCCTACAAGTCTCTAGTCACAAAATTTTCATCAGCTGATCATTATATGACCTTGTTTTAGGGTGTTTCTATTTAAAGGCACCTTACTGAATAAATACTGTTGATTCACTAACATTGAACTCAGGGCCAATAACACTGTAACTCATGCCTAAACAGAGCTTATCTAACATACACATTCTATGTAAAGCACATGTTCTATGTAAGGCCTTCTTGCAGTTAGGAACATTACGCAACATTTTAGTTGGGTCACTTTAAACAGCAAAAACACAAATTTTTTCAAAAGCGCACTACACTAAATAGACCACAAAGAGGACATCTGTTTACAGAATGAAAGCTGAAAACAAGAAGGCAGAATGTCACCTTATTAGACCACAGATGGGAACATGCTCATCAGACAGCTCAAATTTTTTGCCAATTTGCCCTATGTCCATGAATGTGAGTACTGATTTGGGAGTTAACAAATAAATTTCAGAGAGCAAGCAAATACACAAATAAAGAATATGTGAATAATGGGGACTGACTATACAAAGAAAGTCCAATTAAATAATGTTTCCTGGGAATCATTTTAGTTCTTCAATCCAGCGTATTTTATAAACATGAGGATTTACAATACATATTGGTTATCAGGAATGGGCAAACTTTTATGGCACACAAAAAAATTCCATTTTGCCCAGGCTGTTCTCAAACTCCTTGCCTCAAGCGATTCTCCCATCTCAGCATCCCAAAATGCTAAGATTACAGGCATAAACCACTGTGCCCAAACAAGATTTTTTTTGTTTTGTTTTGTTTTTGAGATAGAGCCTCAAGCTGTCGTCCTGAATAGAGTGCTATGGCATCACAGCTCACAGCAACCTCCAACTCCTGGGCTCAAGCGAGTCTCCTGTCTCCGCCTCCCAAGTAGCCAGGACTACACCCGGCTATTTTTTGGTTGCAGCCGTCATTGTTGTTTGGCAGGCCCGGGCTGGATTCAAACCCACCAGCTCAGGCACCGAGCCCCAGCCTAGAGTTTTAAAGAGGAAGAGTAAAGATGGAAAATATATTTAAAATTTATTGTCCATCCTTTGAAAAGTATCATAGGGAGAAAATACTACAGAAAGATATAAAAAATTGTTTGTAGCCTTAACATAATTTCTTATGAGCTATCTACATCTGCTATCTTTGTCAGGGAAAAATTAGCTATGTTTACCCATTATTATCATATATTAACAGGTTCATAAGGATAAAAGTACCCTACAGTATTATTAAAATAAGCTATACGATATAAATTATGACATACAAAGTTAAGCTACAATGCCCATGACAGCGAAAAGACACTGTAGACAATTAAAAATGAAAACCTAACACACATATTCAAGCAAAGTTAAAATTTTTCAAATGTTAGGCAATATAAACAAAATATGTGTCCAGTTTGCCCTAACCCTCCATGACAAAATTTATATACATATATAAACAGCCTTTAATCACACTGACACCTTAAATTTGTATTAATGAAAATTAACTGCAGACAGGTTAATTATTAACCTGAAAGCTGGTAATCAAATAAAATAAAAACCACTAACATTTTCTCCTTTTAAATTTCAGATGATACTCATTGAAGTGTGATTTTTACAGTAAAAATTAGAAAAAAAAATTGTCTTTTAATAAAAGACTCATTTAGTTTAGTTTTCTTTTTTGGTTCTTTTTGTTGTTGTTGTTTCTTTTCTTTTTTTTTTTTTTTGAGACAGAATCTCACTCTGTGGCCTGGGTAGAGTGCCTGGCATCCTAGCTCGCAACCTCTAACTCTTAGGCTCAAGAGATCTCTTTTGCCTCAGCCTACAGAATGCCTGGAACAACAGATGCCCACCACAATGCCCAGCCAGTTTTTCTATTTCAGTAGAGATGGGGTCTTGTTTTTGCTCAGGCTGATCTTGAACTCCTGAGCTCAGCCTATCCACCCCTGGGCCTCCTGGAGTGCTAGGATTACAGGCATGAGCCACCGTGCCTGGTCTAAAATACTCATGTACAATAAAAAATAAAAAATAGTAAAGATAAAAAAATAAATAAATAAAATAAAATAAAATACTCATGTACATCACAGAACACTAATCTTATAAGAAATGAGCTAGATTCTCTCTACATATACAGGGTGGCCATAAAGTCTGTGTACAAACAAAGAATATATATATATATACACACACATACACACACACAAAAACATACATGCACACATATATACACAAACAGACCATATATATGGATATAGATATAGATATGATCTTTAATTTAAACTGAGATATATACATCAGACAATGAATGATGTTTATATTATGAAGAAAAAAGGCAAGTTACACAATGCTATGTATATGACTCCTGTGAAAAATAAGAAATATAAATTTCTTATATTTGTATATGCGTATACACTAAACAGCTAACAAGGAAGGAATGTTGGCAATTTCATTTTTTTCAATAAGCATGTGCAAGTTGTAAGTATACCATAGATTCTCAACAAGTATTGTTTTTTCTTGTTACGGCCATATAAAGATAAAATAATGTGATACAAAATTCATGTTGTTTAAAAATGACTTCTGTAATCTAGCTCAGCGTCCGTAGCTCAGTGAGTTGGTTGCCAGCCACATACATCGAAGCTGGCAGGTTTGAGCCCAGCCCAGGCCTGCTAAACAACAATGACAACTACAAGTAAAAAATAGCCGGGCATTGTAGCAGGCACCTGTAGTCCTAGCTACTAGGGAGGCTGAGGCAAGAGAATCGCTTAAGCTCAGGAGTTGGAGGTTGCTGTGAGCTGTGATGTCACGGCATTCTACTGAGGTTGACATAGTGAGACTCTGTCTCAAAAAAAAAAAAAAAAAAAGACTTCTATAATCTTTCTTTATTCAGGTAAATTCTACTAAATGTAATTAAAAACAAATACTTCATAGTTTAAAGAAAGAATTTCAATAAACCGTCCTCCAAATGTTCTAAATAATTCTCCCCAAAATCATCCTCAACAGTTGTCAATTCCCAAAACTGAAATGCTTAATGATTTGTAACAGGGATTTACAGGCTTTTTCTATAAGGGTAAACAGTTTAGGCTTTATAGGCACACATGGTCTCTGCTACATATTCCTTCTTTTTTTTTTTTACAACTCTTTAGGAATATTTTTTAAATGTTCAGAGCCCAAAGACATACAAAAACAGGTCACAGGCTGGATTTTGCTAGCCAGCCAGTTTGCCAACCACTAAAGTCTGGAAGCTGCTATTTTATTGTACTGTATTTAGTATATTTATATTTTAGAGACAGTCTCAGTTTATCACCCAGGGTGGGGTGCAGTGACCCAAACATAGCTCACTGTAACTCAAATTCCTGGCTTTAAGTGATCCTCTTACTTCAGCCTCCCGAGTAGCTGAGGGTACAGGTATGCATCACTACACCTGGCTAACTTTTTCTATTTTCTGTAGACAGAAACTTGCTATGTTGCCTGGCTAGTATCCAACTTCTAGTCTCAAGTGATCCTCCCACTTTGGCCTCCCCAAGTGCTAGGATTACAGGTGTGAGCCACCGTAGCCTCCCAGAAGTCTGCTATTTTAAATATATGCCACCAAAGACATCAGAGGTCACCACAGGGTCAGTTTTATTCTACATTAAATAAAATAGCATTATAGCAATTAAAATTACAAGTTGATTAATATATTGAATTTCATATGCTAGACAAATTAATCAATGGGAAAACATAGTAAATAAAATTTCAAGCACTCATGTTATAAAACTATGATCATGTGTGTGAGAGTATGCCTGTAAATAAAACACATATTCACTTGAAAAAAATAAGCTGAAATCCAACTACACATCAAAGCTCAAATCTCCTTTCATGATAATTACAAGCACTCACTCATTTAAATAATCAAAACTAGTTAGTCATTTTTTTTGTGATCAACCCCTGGTAGTAATTTACTTGGTTTCAATTTTTTAATTTATAAGCATTATAAAACATTAATCAACAATCTTAACATACTACTCTTTAAAAGTTTATATTCTTAAAAGTTTTTAATATTTATTGTCAGTAACCATCACTATACCACCTTTTCCCTTCTAAATGACAGCTTTTATAATTTGATTTAATCTCAATTTTAAAAGATCCATGTCATCATCTGGATATTAATACCAAATGTAAAATTTCATCCCAAATAATAAAAACTGGGTCAAATTAAAAGTTTAAAATGAAAAGTTACCC
>CAUYPK010071178.1:0-27979 GCA_963574355.1 Loris lydekkerianus | reverse complement strand
GCTATTTCTTTTCTTAGAGTTTCATACTTCTTCTTATAGAGATCTTTCATGTCCTTTGTTAGATAAATTCCCAAATGTTTCATCTTCTTGACACTACTGTGAATGGAATAGAGTCCTTGACTGTTTTTTCAGCTTAACTATTGTTGGTGTATATAAAGGCTATGGATTTATGAATGTTGATTTTGTAACCTGAGACACTGCAGTATTCCTTGATCACTTCTAAAAGTTTGGTAGTAGAATCCCTGGTGTTTTCCAGATATACTGTCATATCTTCTGTGAAGAGTGAAAGTTTGATCTCTTCTGACCCTATATGGATACCCTTGACTGCCTTTTCTTCCCTAATTGTGATAGCTAAAACTTTCATTACAATGTTAAAGAGCAGTGTAGACAATGGGCAGCCTTTCCTGGTTCCTGATCTGAGTGGAAATGATTTCAACTTAACTCCATTCAATATGATATTGGCTATGGATTCGCTGTAGATGGCCTCTATCAGTTTAAGAAATGTCTATTCTATACCAATAATACCAATTTTCTTAAGTGTTCTGATCATGAAGGGATGCTGGATATTATCAAAAGCTTTTTATGCATCAATTGAGAGAATCATATGGTCTTTGTTTTTTAATTTGTTTATGTGCTGAGTTATATTTATAGATTTACGTATATTGAACTAGCCTTGAGACATTGGGATAAAACTCATTGGTCATGATGTATAATTTGTTTGATGTTTTACTGGATTCTGTTTGTTAGGATCTTCTTCAATATTTTTGCATCTATATTTATTAGTGATATTGGTCTATAATTTTTTTTTTTCTTGTTGGATCTTTTCCTGGTTTGAGGATCAGGATGATGTTTGCTTCATAGAATGTGTTGGGTAGTATTCCTTCTTTTTTTATATTTTGGAACAAATTGTGTAATATAGGTACTAGTTCCTCTTTACCAGTTTGGTAGTATTCTGATGAGAAGCCATCTGGCCCCAGGCTTTTCTTTTTAGGGAGATTTTGTATAGTTGATACTATTTCAAAAGTTGATATAGGCCTGTTCAACATTTTCTCTTGATTCTAACTATGTCTTGGAAGGTGACCTGCTCCCAATTTTTGGTCAATTACCTTCAGATTTTCATATTTCTGAGAATAAAGTTTTTTGTAATATTAAGGATTCTTTAAATTTCTGAGGAGTCTGTTATTATTTCATCTTTTTCATTTTTGATTGATGAAATTAGAGATTTTACTCTTTTTTTCCTGGTTAGGTTAGCCAAAGGTTTATCTATTTATTGGCCTTTTTCAAAAAATCAACTGTTTGATTTATAGATTTCTTGTACAATCCTTTTTTTTTTTAATTTCATTTAATTCTGCTCTAAGTTTGGTTATTTCTTTTCTATACTGGGTTTTGGATTGGAATGTTCTTCCTTCTCCAGTTGCTTGAGATATCCTATTAAGTTGTTAACTTCCTCTCTTTCTGTTCTCTTGAGGAAAGCTTGCAGAGCTATAAATTTTCCTCCTAGGACTGCCTTTGTGGTATCCCAGAGGTTCTGATGTTTCATGTCTTCATTGTAATTTTGTGCCAAAAATTTATAATAGTAATTTCCTTCTTAATCTCGTCTATGTCCCAGCTATTATTCAGCATAAGGTTATTTAACTTCCATGATTTTGTAGGAGTATGCAGATTCCTGTTGTTACTGAGTTCACCTTTTATTCCACAGTGGTCCAAGAAGATCAAGGAATAATTTGTATTTTTTAAAATTAACTGAGGTTAGATTTGTGACCTAAGATGTGATTGATTTTGAAGTTTGTTCCATGGGCTGATGAGAAGTATGTGTGTTAACTTTTGTTGGGATGAAATGTTCTGTAGATGTCTATTAAATACAAATGTTGGATGGTTAGGTTTATATCTAAAATTTCTTTACCCAGCTTCTTATTGAAGGATCTATCTAACACTGCCAAAGGATTGTTAAAATCTCCAACTATTGTGGAGCTGGAGGAAATCAAGTTACTCAGGTCTGTTAGACTTTCTCTTATGTGTTAGAGACGCATTTTGGTTGGGTGCATAAATATTAATAATTGAAATCTCATCATATTGAGTACTACCCTTAACAAATATGAAGTGACCATTCTTATCCTTCCTTACTTTTGTTGGTTTAAAGCCTATTGAATCTGTAAATGGAATTGCAACACCTGCCTTTTTCTGATTTCCATTTGCCTGAAATATAGACAACCATTCCTTCCCCCTGGTCTGTATTTATCTTTAATGTAAGATGAGATTCTTGTATGCAGCAAATATCTGGCCTAAATTTTTGTATCCAGTCAGCCAACCTGTGCCTCTTTAGAGGGCAGTTTAAGCCATTCACATTAATGGAGAATATTGATAAGCCTGGTAAAATTTTGGGTATCAAGTTTTTCTAAAGTCCAAGGGACATTTTTAATCCTTTCAGTGTTGTGAAAGTTGGAATTTGATCAAAAGTTTCTAAGTGAGTTTACTTTTGTGGTAGAGGATTGTGCTGGTCATTATGGAGGATAGGTCTGAGAATATCCTGAAGAGCTGGTTTGGTTATGGAAAATTTCTTCAACATGTGAATGTCATTAAAGTATTTATTTTCTCCTTCATAAATGAAATTCAGTTTAGCTGGATACAGGATCGGGGGTTGAAAGTTATTTTGTTTTAGGAGATTAAAAGTCAACGACCACCCTCTTCTGGCTTGAAAGGTTTCAGGAGAGAGATCTGCAGTCATTCTAATATTCTTCCCTTTGTAGGTTATGGTTTCCTTACGTCTGGCTGCTTTCATAATTTTTTCTTTCACATTAGCTTTAGTGAAGTTAATTATGATGTGCCTGGTGATGTCTTATTTGGGTTGAGTCGTGCTGAGGTTCTGAAACTGCTATCTGAATTTCAGAATCTCTTGGCATGTCTGGAAAATTCTCTCTCATAATTTCATGGAGAAGAGCCTCGGTGCTTTATGAAGCCACTTCATCTCTTTCAGGAATTCCTATGAGGCAGATATTAGCCTTCTTCAAATTATCCCAGAGCTCTCTGAGAGAATGATGTTTTTGCTCTCCATTTCTCTTCATCTTTGAGAGTTTGGGAGCATTCCAAAGCTTTGTCTTCAATATCAGAAATCCTTTCCTCTGCTTGCTCCACTCTGTTACTGAGGGATTCTACTGTATTTTTTCAGATATTTTCTGAATTTGATTTCTGACATCTCGGCCATCTGTTTATGAATAGGATCTTCAGTTACATCTGCCATATCTTTCCTTGGGGGTGTGGAGGGTTGATCTACTCTGGTTATTCATGTTACCAGAGTTTTCTGCTGATTCCACCCCATGATTATTTTGCACTGTTTGACTAGAAGAGTGGATACAGAAAAGTTGTGTTCGGGGCTCCAGGAGTAGTGATTAACCAGCCCTTTACCCAAAAGCTGGGACTGGTGTCTGTATCTTGCTGAGGACCTGTACAGTGCTATGGCCTGAGATACTGGGGACCTGCTGGGTGTGGTGGGCCTGAGTGGCTCTGTCTTGTTTTCAGCTGTCTCTGTCCTAGTGAATCAGTTACTCTGGCTTGAAGTCCCAGCTGTGGAGAAATACCATCAATTTAGTCACCCCACTCCCCACAGGCAACAATTGGAAAAGAAAAATCAAACCTTCCTGCAACCACACACCCAGGGTACACTTGGATAGTCCTCGTGCGATTGGCTCAGTTCAAAAGGTCCAAATCAATTGTCTCAGTCAGCACCTGTCTCAGATGGGAGAATTTGAAAGGTCTCTGGCAACTAAATCACAGGGCCTGCTGACAACTCAAATATGGCTTGCTCTGGTGCTCTATGAGGTCAGAAGAACCCACCCAGCAAATAGATTAGTCTGGGAAAGTTGATGCTCCTTCCCCACCTTGCACCTCTGTCACACTTAGTCACTGATAAGCCCGCAAGGGTATGACACAGTTGCCTCCAATGAGCAGATACTCCAGGGGTTTGCACCTGCCTGAATCACAGGGAGATCTATGTCTCCTCAGCCAGGCCTCTTCTCTCTACCACTATCTGGCAGGGAGAGGTGAGGCCTGACACTCTCGGGTGCTTAATGGAGGCTGGGGCAGTTCACTTAGTTCCAGCCCCACCCCTGATTGATGTTACTGACAGAACAGAACAACTTTGCGGAATTTGCTTCTGTCCAGGCTAAATTCCCCTGCAGAAAATAAGCTGTTTTGAGTTCACAGAACCTGTGCCTCAGGCCCTGTCTGTGCTGCTGCCTGGTCTCAGTTTGTATTTGCAGCACTGTTACCTGTGAGTTCCAGCTTTTGCCTGCCCTTCTCTGTCTAAGCTGATGATCCCCTGAGGTCTGGGTGCATCTTAGGCTCAGTAAAGAGGTCCTCTTGGTGAGCCCTGCCCTGAGAATATGCCAACTCTGCCCATGCATTTTACAGTCCCTGGGCTCCACCCAGGCCAGTGTACTACCTCAAGCAAACCCTTTACTCACAGGGCCTGTGTTTCTGTCCCAGATCTGTTCCACCAGTGGTTGCCACCTGAGAAGATGCCTGGCCTCCTCTGATTGCCAGAGAGACAGGGGGGGTGACTCCTGAATATCCAGGGGTGAGCCCTATTGTTGCCAAAAATGGCTGCTGCTCTGCACCTCAGGGTACCGCTGCTCCTGTGTGGTTCCCTCTCAGCCGACCATCCTCTCCTCACTCCCATGTCACAGAATCAGCACTGACCAGCAGCTGTCCATGCCCTGTCCACAGCTCTCGAGAAAATACCCAAGAATCTAGACTCCTGGGGGACAGGCTTCCAGACCTCAGAGTGAGAGTGGAGGGGACTGCTGGGTGTTCAGAATTGCAGGTAGAGAATATATGCAGTTTTATACAATTTTATGCCTGGCAAGAGATTGCCATGGCACCCTAGTAAAAGAAGTAGATCCAGTTTTTAGAGGGTTTCTCCCATGGGATATAATGGTAGGACTTTTGAATTCTGCTCATTTGTTTATGGGGTACTCTGAGCCATTCTCATGGGGGAGGGGACTCACATCTGCTTGGCAATGGATTTTGTACCTTTTGTTTGTATTCTTGGGGTTGCAGCTCACCTCAGCAGGGTTGATGTGCATTCTTCAACCTTTTCTCTTGGCACAGCTCTAATCCACCAGGTTACTTGCTAAATTTCTGTCCTTTAACTCTCCTTCTGGATGGGAGCCTCTGTGGAAAGCTGGCTTTAGTCAGCATCTTTTCTCCACCCCTGTTTGTTGTTTTTGTTCTTGTGTGCTTTGTGCTTCTTTTCCATTTTATTTTAAATAAAAATTCCAAGATTTTCTGTGCAAGCTATTCATCTATAGCTAGACAAAAACAAAATTCCTAGGCAAAACAAAATATTATAAAATATTTATTGAATACTTTCTATATACTACGATGAAATTTTTCAAGTGCTGAGTATTGTGCAGTAACCAAAGCAGACAACATCTGCTTTCATGGATTATGTAATCTATTGAAGAGAAGGAGACAAACACTGAAAAAATACAAACAAATATCTATCATGGCATGTAAAGATAAGTGCTATTAAGAAAAATAAAACAACATCAGAAGGATATGACCTGTTATTGAAGACCTTATATAAAATGCTTTTGAGCAAAGATATAAACATAGAAAAAGGAATGAATCTTACAAATTTTGGGTGGGGGACATTTAGGAAGTACAAACAAACTATATATGCTAATCTCAGAATACCAGAGAATAAGAAAATAAATGTCAAAATGATCAAAGGACATTGAAGAATGAAGTGAGAGATAAGTGCTAGAATAGTAGCTCTGAGCAGTCAAGATCATATAGGGACTCTGTGCCTTAGCAATGATTTTTCTTTAATTTTATTGCGATGTAAGCAGAGGAATAATGTGATGTATCATATTTTTAAAAGATTACTCCAATACTTTTTCTGACCATAACACTTTTACTAGACCAATGTTCCCAGAAAGAACAAGAGAAACTAAATAAAAATTTTAATATGTGAAGGAACTGGTGAGCCTCATAGAATTTGAGTTATCAAGATTTAAGATGAGGGATTTACAAAGAAGTGAGCTAACACATTGCATCTGCTTCATCTCCAAGACTTGCCTGTGTTTGTTATTGTAAAGGCTAGTGACAAAGTCACAAAGCCAGAAAAATTATTAGACATCTCACAAGACGAAGTAGCCAAAATTGAAGATAAGAGTTGCCAACAAATCAGAACCTGGAGATAAGATCTCAGGAAAGGAGAGGCAAAGAGAAGTAAGTGTGAGCCCTGAAAGCTATAGGCTCTCCACTTACACTCAAAAAGGTTGAGGGTAAATGATAATACAAATACTAATGTAGCATAGTTGTATCAATAACAAATGCATTAACCTTAGATGAAAAAGTGATAAAAGATAACAAATCATAATAGTAATGGTTAATCCACTAGGAAGATTAAACTATTCTAAACTTATATGTACCTAAGAATATAGCTTCAAAATGGTTAAATAGACTTATAATCACATGGGGAAATATTGTTATACACATCTCATGAGACACATACAAAATTAACAGCCATCAAGTTTGGTTTAAAGAAATGTTTTCTAACTCTAGATTTTTAGCAAGACTCATCAAGAAAAATGAATAAAGATGACAAATCACAAATAACTAATGTAAAAAGGAATATACAGGCAGTCCTCAGATTACAGATGACCCAACTTACATGATTCCATACTTATGAAAGGGCTCCCAAGGCTCCCTATTAAATAATTAAATTAATAATTAACTGAATAGCATCTCCTGCACATGTAGGCAAACCCACATGGTGTAAACACTTCCTTAGCCCTACACCTTTGCAATACAAGCTAATCTCATTATTTATATGATAACTTACACACAGTATTACTTTTGTCTTAACATTCTTATTTTGTGAGTCTGTGTTTACTATATGACCATGACTGCAAAGTGAAAGTCCACTACATGTCCAGGTGAGCCTGCAGCAAAGAGAAAAGTGATTACAATAGACATGAAAGTAGAAATAATTAAGTGGTCATAGAAAGGCCAGATGTGTTCATTAATTGGGAAACCATTAGGCTTCAGTTGCTCAATTATTGGAACAATTATGAAGGACAAAGTGAGAATAATGAAACATATGAAATGAAGTGCTCCAATGAATGCATTAATTATTACTATGCAGCATAATGAATTAATTATTAAAATGGAAAGGTTATTATTTATTGGGTTAAGAGATCAAAATAAGTGTAACACTCCTATTAGTCTAGTGTTAATACATTAAGTGAATGTAAACCTTAAATACATTTTTTGAAATTTCTCTTACCTCCCATCTAAACTTTTTGTGTGAGTTTGTCTTTATATCTTTTTGTTTGAATTAAAAGAAAGAACCCAATGATTTCTGTAACCATAATAGTATACCATATTATTATTATCACATATGAGTTATTATAGTATTGTTATTATTATCATTACTGTATATTTGCTGTTCATCGGGGCTCTGAGTTACATACAAATCTTATTTAAATATGTTCATTCTCAGAAGAATCTTCTTTCATCTATGATTTGGAAATTCCCATATTATTGCAGATCCAACAGACACAAATACATGCAAAGTATGAACATATTTATGTGAAATTGCAAAAATTGGATGAAATGAGCCAATTTCTAGAAGAATATAATTTTCTCTTATTCACAAAAAGATATAGAAAATATGAAGAGGAATTTTCTATTAAAGAAATTGCACCTTTCAAATTTCTCAGACCATAATGTACAAAACCACTTATTTTTATTGATGAATACTTCCATATTTTTAGGATGAGGTTGGAGAAACCTTAAATAAACTCCTGCTAAAATTGGAAAAAAAAGAAAGAATTTCCCATGTCATTGTTTGAAACTGGATACATTTGTTGGTCAAAAGCCAAAAAATAGATCCATCTTTCTATAAAAGCAAAAGTCTTAAAATAAATATTAGCAAATCAAATGCAGTCACCCATAAAAAGAAAATTGATAAATTGCTTGTATAAGGAATAGAAGATTCACATAAAAATTGAAAATTAATCAATTTAATACTTCTTTTTAGAAAATAAACTTAGAAAACCCCATTTTTCTCTCAATAGCTGCACAAAAAATTATAAAATTCAACAAAAATTGTTTATAATGCTTAGTGATCAGGCAAAAGGAAAAAAATTAAAAAGCTTTCTATTCAAACATAACTACAGAAAATGTATTTCAAACATTATACTTAATAATGGAAATTATAAGCATTGTACTTATAGTGGTCAGAAATGATGGTCCAACCATCATTGTCAAGTAACATTCTACTGAAATTCTTTGCAGTACAATAGGGCAATTAAAATGAGTAAAATGTGTAAGGGCTAGAAAGAAACAAAAAAAAATTATGTTAGATAAAAATCATTAAATTTTATGAAAGATGAACCAACATCTAGATATCTATATAGAAATTATTACGTATCATTGACCTAAATTACATAATCTACATAGAAGAGATAAAATATCCCTGGATTAAAGATTTCATATTGTTAATTTCTTCACTCCTATTAAATTGGCCTATATCGTCAATGTAAGTCTAATCAAAAACAGTGTACGTGGAAAGACATTGATATTTACCCCTATTCTCAATCTACACACACAAAATTAATTCTAAGGGGATGACAGATTCAATTATAAAAAGTTAAAACAATAAAGTTAGTAGACAAAAATACAAGTGAATTTTACTTTGACTTTGTTAATCAGGACAAAAATATCAGTGGGCAATAAAGGAAAACTATAATTTTGTCTATAATTACTCCTTTATGAGTGTGACAAGACAAGGCTTAGACTGAGAGAAAATGTTTATAATATACAACTCTGACAGAGAACTCATATCCAGAATATTTTTTGAAAATCCCAACGAAATAATCACCAATCCTATGGAAACTGAGCAAAAGCCTTGAGCAGGTGCTTCAAGGGAATACCAAATGATCAATGACATAAAGATGTCTAATTTCAATAATGATAAGGGAAATAAATGTACACTAAATGACAAATAGATACTAATATAATTACCAATAACACCAAAATTTAAAAAAAGGCAAAGATGTTGGTCAGGACATGCCTCGAAGAAGAATCACATATACGGGTACTGAACATGTAGATCTCCCCCTCCTTTGGAAAATTTGGGGCTTCATCCAGTTTGGAGGCCATAAACTGACCTTATGAAAGCCCAACAATTCTACTTAAAGATACGTAATTTTTACCTAGGATAAAAGTATAGATATTTACCAAAGATACATACAAATGTTCATGCTAGTACTATTTAAAGTAGTCTCAACTGGAAAAAGCCAAATGTACTCTAATAGGGAAATTGGTATACAAATGTGGCATATTAATATGTGTGTATTAAAATATTGTATTACAATGAGAACATTAACTCTTGAAAAAATATTTGGAGAAAGTTTAGGAAGGGAAACACAGTTTAATTTTTGATATGGCAGCATTTATGACATAACTGGATATCCAAGTAAACTTTGTTTTTGACAATAAGAGTCTTGATTTCAATAGAAATACTGATAATTAAGATTAAAAATTAGAAGTTATTTGAAAAAATCAACTAGAGAACATATATATATATATATATATATAGATGGAAGATGATCAAAAATCAGTCTTGGGAATTCCTAAATTTAGATTTAATAAGATGAGAAAAAAATATCAAAGAAAGGTTAGAAGAAATGGTGAACCAAGGAAGAGAGATGTCCTGAAATTCTATAAAGGAAATGTTTCAAGAAAGGATGACCAATCACATACGCACTCAAAGACATTTTTTTTAAGTTGTTAGGATGGAGATTGAAAATTGATTTTCAAATTTGGTGATGCAGTTATCACCGCTGATTCTAACAAGAGTTGTCCCTGTTAAGTGTTGGGAATAAAACCTGAAGTGGACAGAGTGGAAGAGAAATGGAAGGAAAAGAAGTAGAGTCAGGCAACTCTTTCAATTATTTACTATTAGTTGAAATGTAGCGAGAGGCATTATGGTTAAATTTATTTTATTCGTTTTTTAATATGAAAATGTTTGTAAGTAATGGAAATGACCAGTAGACAGGATAACTAAGTGATAAAGGACTGCAGTTCAGAGTATAAGAGGGGGATTTGGTGTTAGGTATTATCAGAGATATTGCAACTTATGTAACAGAAAGGAAGGCGAAATGTATGAGTATAAATATAGATGCAGGAATTGTATGTAGGCCCGGTAGGGAATGTAAAAGTGAGAATTAATTCAATGAATATTGTTTTCTGCTGTCACTATCTTTCCTTCTCTTTATTACTTGGAGAATATTATAATTGTAAATATGTAACATATTTTAAATCAATTTTATTACAATTTATTCTAAGTACATAGTTTCCCAAGAAAATAGATAATCATTTGCTGAGTAGATGTGCAGAAAAAATTCAACTTATTTAAAATTTATTTTGATCATCACTGGGAAAAATCTTATAAGATTTTTGATGATAGTCATTACCAAATTCCTACAATTGTCTATGTGTGTAATTCTTCTTCCCAAGTCAGTTGTGATCTCACTTTTATGATCTTATTGAAATTGGAATTTGCTAATACAGCAAGGGAAGTATCAGGGAGAGATGTATCCCCAGATATGGATTTAAGAGAATATTTTTTATCTCCTTCCACCATAACTACATCTTCTGATAGCAAGGAACATAAAATAGAAATTCCTTCAGGGGCAGAATAGATGTCATTTGGAGGAACTTCTTCAAATTGTTTGCATATTCAAGATCTCCTCTATGTAGCTTACTTACAGTGCATTTTAATCAACACCCTAACTTTTGTAATAAAAAATCTGGTTGAGCCAGGTACTAGTTTAAACCTGCAATATTCAACATTTAGAATTAGTCTTTGAACTTGGACATTTTCCTGTTACCTCCTAATGCAAGAAATAGTCAGTCATTGTTTTTACACTGAGTAGTGTCCAACTCAAGTCTTATCTGATTATTTGATGCATGGATTTCAAAATTGGGTTTTCATTTTTGTATGTTATGTATTCCAGTATATGTGAAGCAACAGTTTCTCTCCACAGTTCTGCCATTGTGTACATCCTCTAAACATCAGTCTATGGAAGTAGATACCTCTCCCATAGACATTTTGTCAACGGGAATATAGTCTCCGGCTTAGAAATAAAAATTTGGACACTTTACCACTGCCACACATGGTTATCATATTACCAGCCAGAAAGTAGGTTTTCCTAACTGTCCCATCTCAGTGTGATGAGTGATTCCACAACCACACATTTCCTCTCCATCAATTGCCTGCAAGTCATTCTCAGGCCCTATCTTCTGTACTACTTTAGTTTATTTATTACTTTAACTTATTTGAATACTATGCACCATAAATTCATCATGATTAAAATAAAAAACTTTGGATGATGAAGACTTCTTGGAAATGTACTTAGATTGATCATAAAACCGAAGAAAGAGCTAAAGAATTAATCTCTGAAAATAGCAAGGAAGGAGGAAGATCTTGGAATCAGCAGCAGGAGTTTGATGTTCACCTTCCTTTCAGGTTGTTGTGAACTGTCAGCTCAGTTGTAGCAGCCTTGACCCTCTGTGTGTAGTTCCTCAATTTTCAAATTTTTGAAATACAATAAATAATGGACACAGCATCATGTTTCTTTTTGTTGTGACCAAGGAAGAGAGGATGTTTACCAATATATAGCTAGGGTAGTGGGAGGGGTCTTGTGGTTGCCTGTGGGAGGCATTATGCACAGATAATATTATACCTTCTAACTTGGACAATTTAGAGAACACTACCATGCCTTTGTCTTTTGTCTTACTCTTTCACTTCAATTGGTTGTCAAGTCTTATGAAATATAGTTTAATTATACCATCTATGTTGCTTTAATTATATTGTCTCTTCCTATGGTCATATGATGACATATGTCACCCTCTCTTCCATCTCCCATCTTCCATTGGCCTTCTTGTACATCTTCTAATGCTGTATTCATTACATTCTAGTCTTAAATCAAATAAAGAGTTAAAAATCAAACAAACAAACCTCACTTGACCTTTCCTGTAGTGCTTTTCAAAAGATCAAGAAGTGGAAAAAGGGGGACATTCTGAGCTGAAGAAAAAGCAGAAGTAAAGAAGTAGAAAAATACGAGATTTCTTAGGGGAAAATGTGGGTGTTGAATTATCAGGATTCTACCTAAAATGGTGATGAATGAAAGGAGGATCGATAGATATAGAATTGCAGAGGATAGAAACTTCTAAAATTTTATAACAAACACTGCACAGCACTTTAATCCCTTCAAAAATTTACTATAGTTTATTAGTCACAAAAAATGGAACTAGTGGGGAGCGCCTGTGACTCAAACGAGTACGGCGCTGGCCCTATATGCCAGAGATGGCGGGTTCGAACCCAGCCCTGGCCAAAAAAAAAAAAAAAAAAAAAAGAACTAGACTTAGTGATGTTTAAAGTTCATTTCAGTCAGTAATTTAGTATGATTCATAAAAATGAGAAGCTTCTCATAACCTGCTACTTCAACCCATAATGTCTTTTGGGGGGGGGTCCTGAAATGAATACGTATAATAAATAATCACACAAATTCTAGAATAGGCTTTCTGAAGATAAAAGATTGAGAAAATTCAACAATTGATTTTCCTTCACAAATATACTATAAGATAATTGTCGATCATAGCATAAGCATGATGAAATCAGGTATCACTTAGGGGCTATTGGCAGCTAATCATGCAGTTTTGAAGAGTGGAAGGCCTTTCCTCAGAATTTTAAAATTTGCAGATATTAATTAATGTATCAGGATACTTGATTATTAGAAAAAGAAAGATTCCATATTTACATATTAGTTACCATCTCTCATACAAAAACAATAAAGATAAACTAAGGCTAAGACATGGTGCCAAGATAATGAAGCAACTGAGATTCAATCTCATTTTCTATTCATTTTATTATCTTCAACTGCCATTATATTAGCTTTCAAAGAATGTTCTAGAAAAATCTAAGTGTGGAAAAGGAATAATATAGAAGTTAATTTCACTCAACAATAGAAGCTTTTTTTTTTTCTTTTTGTATCAGCTGAAAGTAACATGGGAAAGTTATTCCTCCTGGTGTTTTGCAACCAGACTCTTTTGCATGATAAAACAATTCTACTTTCATTGCCCTATTCTAGCATTTAAGTTCATTTTCCATCCATCTAAATTCCAAATCAGCACCATAGAGGTTTACTTTTCTATCCATCTGCTGCACCAATACCTTCCGGTCTATGCTAATGACAGAAGACGAAGACGGATATTAAAAAAGGGGGGGGGGGGCATGTCATTGTTTCAGTTTTGTTTGGTTTTGCAATGCAGAGGATCTTGGAGCAGCAGGTCAATGAATTCTGGAAACTGCTTCTTTTTGACACATGAGACCTTTGTGAAATGAATCAAAGTTAAATCCCATGAATAAATGCTAGTGTTTAATAATCATTCCATTTATGGAAGCTTTATTGTGAATTCATAAAAGCAAAGACAACATTTCCTTTCTAGTCCACAAATCACCATCATAAGCAAGGCAATCTTGAATAAACTGAGCTAGGCTCCGAAGCCTCCTTGGCAGTTGCTAGTATTTAAATATGGACGGGAGAAGCAAAGACTGGGAGAAGTTGTCCTAAAGCAAGCAAATGAAAGCACCCACAAATAAAGGGAAAAATGTTAAAACAGTGAACAAAAGAGAAACAATTACTTGCTCATTACAAACATGTCATATTGCATTCTTTATTTTGATTGTGGAAAATTAGCCATTGACTACCAGGAACAATTGATTTTCCTTCACAGCTGTTTTCTAATTACATCTGAACACTGAAAATTCTAGTGCCGCCATTCAGCTGTACAAAGAGAATTTTCTTTTATTATTGTTGCTGTTGCTGCAAGCACTGCCCAGCAGTATGACTATAGTTAGATGCTCTGTACTGTGTATCTGTAGTGTTTGTATGAAAAGCCATGCTTTTCAGGGATGTTATAGGAACTAAAATATTTTAAATCACATAGAGCTGAACTTGGTGTACAAGCTGTTTTGCCCAGATGCTGTTACGTAGCCTTCTCTTTCTTTTTACCACCTCCATCAAAACGAGGAAAAAAAATAATAAAGATAGCTTAAATCAATACATCCGTGTCTTAGTCACGGCATAGTCGTCAATTGGGTCTATTTTTGTCATTGTGGTTTCTGATGAGTATTTTGGCACAGTCTTGCTGGGAGGGTGGAAAGTGATGGGCAGTTTCCTGTCAGTTGATTCTGTGGGTAAATTCTAAGCAAAGAGAATGGAGATTATTAACAGGAAGGATTCCAAGGTTTCAGCGAAGCAATTGAAATTTTGGATGCCTCTCCTTAAACTGTTCAGAATTTCCCCCCACATGATTTCTGGTTTAAAATTAGGCCAGAAATGTGACACTTGCCCTTGGGAGTTTTCTAGGACTTGTGGTTAGTGAGTTCTGGAAAAATAATTAAAATACATCTTTCAGATTTTAGAGTGTGCATAATCCTTGCCATAATTTAGGTGAAATCAGCTATGTTAACAATTCCACATGAATGAAATGAAATCTTAAAATTAGTTTACTTTTTTCTAATGACACAGTTTTAAAAAGCCACTCAATACTTCAAGCCAGGATTATTTCCATAAAAGCTGGGTTCATCGCTGTCATTCATTAAATATTTTCCTTCCTTAGAGGTAACTCTAACCACAAGCCTGTTCACTGGACAGCAGTTTTTTTAAGCCTTTGACCAGAACATTAATCTTCGTAGTTCATCCAGTGTAACTTTAAATTTACATTTTATTTAGAAGACTCAAAAATTCCTCTGTGGCCCATCTTACCTTAATATTCCTTTTGCCAGGATTAAGATTTGGAAGATAAATTAAATGAGAATAAATTTGGCCTGAGGGTGCCTTAGTACCTTGAGTCACTTCCTAACATAGTACAAACTAACTAAACAAACTAAAAGCTAATTCAGGAGTGTCCTTTGTAACAAGTAGCTAAGTCTTAGTCAATCACAAAGGCTGAATTTCAGCCAATCACAGGCTCTCAAATGATTAAATCATATACAAATAAGGCAAATGTCAAGCTATAACCAATCAAAATGTTTCTGTACTTTTCTGTCCATAAATATTGGCTTCCTATAGACAGGGTAGAGTTTTCTGAGCCTCTGCTTGTTCTGAAGATTGCCAAATAATTCTTTGCCAGATTAAATTCCGTTAAATTTTATTTATCTAGAGATTTCCTATTAATATACTTCATCTCGTTTTAAAACTTTTTCTAATTTTATACTTGTTAGTTGTGAATTTACCTATCCTCTCCATGCCCATTCCAATTGCTTGATTTCAATTGAATTTTACTACTATATATATACATGTGCATTGATCATTTAGTTTCAATTTAAAAATGAGGCATGTGGTGTTTGTTTTTCCACTCTTGTGATACTTCACTTAGGAGGACAGCCTCCAGTTCTTCCAAGGTTGGTACAAAAGTTATTAGTTCACCATTTTGTTTTATGCCACATTTTATTAATTCATTCATGTGCTGATGAGACTTGGGTTGTTTCCACATCTTTGTAATTGTGAATTGTGCTGGTATAACCATTCAAATGCAAGTGTCTTTTTTATAGAATGACTTTTTCCTCTCAATAAACACTCAGTAGTGTTTTTCTGAAACGATGACAGATCTGCTTTTAGTCCTTTGTGGGATCTCCACATTGCTCTTCATAGAGGTTGTACTAGTTTACAGCCCCATCTATGGTGAGTAAGTGTTCCTTTCTCTCTGCATCCATGACATCTGTTGTTTGGGGACTTTTAGATAAACCCATTTTCACTGTATATGGTGATATGGTTTGGGTTTGCATTTCTCTGATGATTAGAAATGTTGAACATTTTTTCATATATCTATTAGCCATTAGTCTATCTAAGGGGTCCTCAAACTTTTTAAACATGGGGCCAATTCACTGTCCCTCAGACGGTTGGAGGGCTGGACTATAGTTTAAAAAAAACAAAACAAAACTATGAACAAATTCCTATGCGCATTGCACATATCTTATTTTGAAGTAAAAAACCAAAACGGCAACAAATACAATCACACCGTTGCATCTGGCCCACGGGCCGCAGTTTGAGGACCCCTGGTTTTTCTTGAAAAGCTTGTTCATGTCTTTTGCCCAATTTCAATGGCATGTTTGATGTCTTCTTGCTTATTTGCATGAGCTCTTTCTAGATTCTAATTATTCGCCTTTTATCTGATACATAGCATGTAAATATTTTCTACCATTCTGTAGGTTGTCTATTCACTCTTTTGTTTCCTTAGCTCTGCAGAGAAGAGAGCATTTTAATTTAATCAAGCTCCATTTACTTATTTTTATTGTTGTTGTGATTACTTTTGGGGTCTACTTCATAAAGTCTTTGCCTTAGCTGGTATCTATAAGAGTTTCTCCAACATCGTCTTCAGAAATGCTTACAGTCCCATGCGTTAGGTTCACGTCTATTAACCATCATAATTTAATTTTTTGAGTGATATGAGGTACAGCTCTTGTGTCATTTCTCCATATGTGGTTACCCAATTCTTCAAGCACTATTTATTGAATAGGAAATTTTTCCCTGTTATGTTTTTGTCTCTTTCTCAAAGATCACATGGCAATATGAGGATGATTTTATACTTGGGATCTCTGTTTTGATCCATTGGTCTGTGTCTCTGTTCTTGTGCCAATACCAGGTTGTTTTGGTTACTCTAGGCTTGTAGTATAGGTTGAAGTCTGGAAAGGTGATGCCTCCCAGTTTGTTTTTTTGCTTAAGGTTGCTTTGGCTATTCGAGGTCTGTTTTGATTCATGCAAAGCACAAAATTACTTTTTCTAAATCTGCAAAGAATGACATCGGTATTTCAAGGAGTTTATGTTGATTCTGTAAATCACTTTGAGTAGTATCGGTGCTTTAACAATGTTCGTTCTGCTGATCCATGAGCATAATATGTTTTCTCATTTGCTCATATCCTGTGCTATTTCTTTCCTCACTGGTTTTCAGTTCTCCCTGTAGAGGTCTTCCACCTCTGTTGTTAAGTATATTCCTAGGTATTTTATTTTCTTTGTTGCTATTGTGAAAGGGGTTGAATTTTTTTATTTGATTCTCAGCTTGACTGTTGCTGGCATATAGGAACACTAATGATTTGTGTACATTGATTTTGTAACCTGAGATTTTGTTGAATTTATTTATCAATTCCAGGAGTCTCTTGGTTAAATCTTTGGGATTTTCTAAATGTAAGGTCAAATCTTCAGCAAAGAGTGATAGTTTGAATTCTTCATTCTCTATTTGAATACTCTTGATTTCCTTCTCTTGATTGCTTTGGCTAAGACTTCCAGCACTATGTTGAACAGAAGTTGTAGCCGTGGGCAAACTATTCTAGTTATAGTTCTAAGTAGGAATACTTTCAGTTTTTCTTCAGTTTGATATTCTCTGTGTGTTTGTCATATATGGCTTTTATAATATTGAGGTATATTCCTTCTATGACTATTTGCTGAGACTTCATATATAAAAGGGTGCTTAATTTTGTCAAATGCCTTTTCTGCATCTATTGAAAGAATCATATGACTTTTCTTCTTGCCTCTCTTTATAAGGTGAATTACAATTATAGATTTGCATACCTTGAACCATCCTTTCATCTCTGGGAGAAAGCTGACTTGACTGTGGTGGATTATTATTATTTTATGTGCAAATAAATTGAATTTGCTAGGATTTTGTTGAGAATTTTTGCATCTGTATGCATAAGGGATATTGTATGTAGTTTTCTTTTTTGGTTGTGTCTTTTTCTGGTTTGGTATCTAGGTAATATTGGCTTCATAAAACGAATTAAGGATGATTCCTTCCTTCTCTACATTATGAAATAATTTATGCAAAATAGGTACCAATTCTTTCTAGATTTGGTTATATTTAGCTGAGAAACCACCTGGTCCAGGATTTCATTTTGATTGGAGGTTTTTATTGCTGTTTCAATTTTGGTAATTGATATTGGTCTGTTCAGGAGTTCTATTTCTTTCTGATTGAGCCTAGGGAGATTGTGTGTTTCCAAGAATTTTTCTATTCCTCAACATTTTCAAGTTTATGTCAACAGAGGTTTTTATTGTATTTATAGATGGCATTTTATATTTCCATGGTATCAGTTGTATTATCTCCTTTTTTATATCTGAGTGAGCTTATTAAGGTCCTTTTTTATTTTCTATTTCTGGCTAACCTAGTGAGAGATTATCAATGAATGTCATTATGTTTATCAGAAAATATCGGTCTAAAAAATAAAATAATATAAAATCAATTGTATTAAATTATATTATAATTTATTGTATTATCTATTTTCTCAATTTTTGACATTATAACAGATGAAAATCATTAGCATGGAGTTTTGAAACTATAAAGAATTTTTAAAACAATGAAGAAACTAATTAGAGCTATGGATTTAATAGGATTTATAAACATTATTTTTAAATTCTGGAATTTTTCTTGCATAATCATATAAACCATTAATGAAACAAGCATTTTCTGGAAGAGAATGCCAAATATACACTAATGAAAAGCTCAGAGTTTATTAATTAAAATCAAAGACACTGAAAGTATTTCCCATTTAAAAGAGTTTAATTGACAGAACAATAGGTCAATACAATTGTTGAGGGGTAGTAGGATGAAGGTCAAAAGCTGCTTTCAAGATATTCCTATGTGAGGGAATCTCAGGAAGGCAATAATACTTATTTCAGGCTTAATTCTGCCACACTTAGGGAGATGATTCTCAAGAAAATTGCTCAAATTAATGGAAAAAAGAGAGGGGTAGAGCAGGATGGCAGCTGAGTAACAGCTTCCCTAAAACTGGGCATGGTGACTCTGGGGAGATAAGACTCCAGTCATCTCTGACTGGTGGGATCTGCCTATAATCATCCCGTTAAGGATACAAAAAGTCAGCAAGGGACTTCTAGACTCCAAGAGGAGGACACAAATAGTGGAAAACTGGCAAGTAGTTGCGTGTGTTCGATCGATCTAATCCTGCCGGCAGCTGTAAATATAAGCAGCAGTGAGACTGCAAACCAGAAAGGCCTTACCTGTGAACTTGTTTGGTGTTTTTGCACTTGACACTCATTTGAACTGCCTTAGGGAGAGCTTGAGCAGGAGTGTGGAGAACTTTGGGCATTGTCAAGGGCCACTGGGCCTGACAGAGCTAATAGTGTTCAGCTATGGGCCACAGGGAGCCATTGTGAGAGAACTGCCCTGGCAAGCTCTGCCCTCAGGGTCACAGAGCAAGCATCGGGAGGGAGCTAGTAACCTAGTGACTGAGCAGCCTAAAGGTGGGGACTGAGCTGCCTGACAGCCTTAACCCTCAGGGGCTGAGTGAGACCAGTTTTGGCACACTGGAGCCTCAACTTGTTGCCCTGGATAGAGTACCATGGCATCACAGCTCATAGCAACCCCAAACTCCTGGGTTTGGCACCATCCAAAGCTCCAAAAGATCTGTGCTGTGACCCCTGACACATGACCTGCACCCGCCAGGCCTCTGCATGCCCTAACCAGGAACTGTGGGAACCACACAACCCTGCATCCTCCCTCCTGTACCCTCCCTACCCCCATACCCGCCTGTTCATCTGGCCAGGGACTCTGGAAGCTGCATGCCCTCCAGAGTCCTCCTTGCCCCTGCACAGAGCCTTTCTCCTGGCCAGAGACAGCTGGAGACTTGGGCTTTCTGTGCCAAAGTCACTGGGCACCAGGCACTCCCAGCACCATGTGCACCACTTCCCGCCGGGTTGCTGGAAGGGTGTGTCAAACCTCAGAGCTGCTTCCACAAGAACTCCCTGGCTGCTGCAGTCCCAGAGGAACTACACGGGGTCACCCCTACAAAGAACCAGCAACAGTAGCATGATCCCGCTGGGGTCTAATCTTGGAGAGAAACCTCCCCAACTCTGAAGACGGCTAGAAGAAATGGTGAAAAATAATCATAAGACAAAATCAACAGGAAAATTCTGGCAATATGAATAATCAGAGTAGATCAACTCCCCCAGGGATCAATGGGGCAGACACAGCACAAGATCCCATGTACAAATAGTTGAGATTTTAGAAATGGAATTCAGAATCTGGATAGCAAATAAGATCAAATTAGAATTCCAAGTAGTAGCCCAAAATATATCTCAAGAATTCAACAAATTCAAAGACCAAATGACAAAAGATTTTGACACATTGAAACAAGAAGTTGCAACCCTCAAAGATCTGAGAAACAGTTGAATCCCTCAGTAACAGAATGGATCAAGCAGAAGAAAGGATTTCTGACATTGAAGACAAAACTTTCAAATGCTCCAAAACTCTCAAAGAGGAAGAGAAATGGAGGGCAAAAACAGATCACTCTCTCAGAGAGCTCTGGGGTAATTTGAAGAAAACCAATGTTCGTCTTATAGGGATCCCCAAAAGCGACAAAGTGGCTTCACAAGGCACAGAGTCTCTTCTCCATGAGATTATGAAAGAGAACTTTCCAAACATGCCAAGAGATTCTGAAATTCAGATAGCAGACAGTTTCAGAATTCTAGCATGACTCAACCCAAACAAGACATTCCGCAGACACATCATAATCAATTTCACTAAAGTTAATATGAAGGAGAAAATTCTGAAAGCATTTCTGAATTCTGAAAGCAAAATTCTGAAAGCATTTCAGAATTCAGCATGACAGAAAAAAGAAAACTATCACCTACAAGGGAAAGAATATTAGAATAATTGCACATCTCTCTGCTGAAACCTTTCAAGATAGAAGAGGATGGTCATCGAATTTAATCTCCTAAAACAAAATAACTTTCAACCAAGGATCCTGTACCCAGCTAAACTGAGTTTCATGTATGACAAAGGAAGTAAATTCTTCAATGACATTCACATGTTGAAGAAATTTGCAATAACTAAATCAAATGGAAAGCAGAAAAAAGTGGGCATTGCAATCCTATTTGCAGATGCAATAGGCTTTAAAACAACCAAAATAAGGAAGAATAAGGATGGACACTTCATATTTGTTAAAGATAATACTCAATATGATGAGATTTCAATTATTAATATTTATGCACCCAACCAGAATGCACCTCAATTTATAAGAGAAACTCTAACAAACATAAGCAACTTAATTTCCTCCAGTTCCATAATAGTTGGAGATTTTAACACCCCTCTAGCAATGCTAGATAGATCCTCCAAAAAGAAGCTAAGCAAAGAAATCGTAGATTTAAACTTAAGCATTCAACATCTGGACTGAACAGACATCTACAGAACATTTCATCCCAACAAAACTGAATACACATTCTTCTCATCAGCCTGCGGAACATACTCCCACATCGACTACATCCTAGGCCACCTATCTGACCTGAGCAAATTTTAAAAAATAGAAATTATTCCTTGCATCTTCTCAGACCATCATGGAATAAAACTTGAACTCAATAACAACTGCATACCCATACAAAAACATGGAAGCTAAACAACCTTATGCTGAAGGATAGATGGGTTATAAATGAGATTAAGAAGGAAATCACTAAATTTTTGGAACAAAACAAAAATGAAGACATGAATTATTAGAACCTCTAGGATAATGCAAAGGCAGTCCTAAGAGGGAAATTTATACCACTGCAAGCCTTCCTCAAGAAAACGGAAAGAGAGAAAGTTAATAACTTAATGGGACATCTCAAGCAACTGAAGAAGGAAGAACACTTCAACCCCAAACCCAGCAGATGAAAAGAAATAACTAAAATCAGAGCAGAATTAAATGAAATTGAAAACAAAAGAATTTTACAACAAATGAATAAATCCAAGAGTTAGTTTTTTGAAAAGATCAATAAAATAGATAAACCTTTGGCCAACCTTACCAGGAAAAAAAAAGTAAAATCTCTAATTTCATCAATCAGAAATGGTAATGATGAAATGACAACAGACCCCTCAGAAATTCAAAAAAATCCTTAACAAATATTACAAGAAACTCTATTCTCTGAAATATGAAAATCTGAAAGAAATCAACCAATACCTAGAAGTACCCACCTACCAAGACTTAGCCAGAATGAAGTGGAAATGTTGAACAGGTCTATATCAAGTTCTGAAATAGCATCAACTATACAAAATCTCCTTAAAAAGAAAAGCCCAGGACCAGATGGCTTTATGTCAGAATTCTACCAAACCTTTAAAGAAGAACTAATACCTATATTACTAAACCATTTCCAAAATATAGAAAAAGAAGGAATATTACCCAACAAATTCTACACAGCAAACATCACCTTGATCTCCAAACCAGGGAAAGACCCAATAAGAAAAGAAAATTATAGACCAATATCACTAATGAATATTGATGCTAAAAGTACTCGATAAGATCCTAACAAACAAAATCCAACAACACATCAAAAAAATTACACACCATGACCAAATTTGATCTATCCCCGTGTCTCGAGGCTGGTTCAATACATGTAAATCTATAAATGTAATTTAGCACATAAAAAAACTAAAAAATAAACACCATATGATTCTTTCAATTGATGCAGAAAAAGCTTTTGACAATATCCAGCATCCCTTCATGATCAGAACACTTAAGAAAATTAGTATAGAACAGACATTTCTTAAATGAATAGAGGCCATCTACAGAAACCCACAGCCAATATCATATTGAATGAAGTTAAATTGAAATCATTTTCACTTAGATCAGGAACCAGGCAAGGTTTCCCATTGTCTCCATTGCTCTTTAACATTGTAATAGAAGTTTTAGTCATTGCAATTAGGAAAGAAAAGGAAAAGTGATCAAGGGTATCCACATAGGGTCAGAAGAGCTCAAACTTTCAGTCTTTGCAGATGACATGATCGTATATATGGAAAACACTAGGGATTCTACTACAAAACTTTTAGAAGTGATCAAGGAATACAGCAATGTCTCAAGCTACAAAATCAGCACCCGTAAATCTGCAGCCTTTATATATACCAATAATAACCAAGCTGAAAAAACAGTCAAGGACTCTATTCCTTTCACAGTAGTGTCAAAGTAGATGAAATATTTGGGAATATACCTAAAAAAGGATGTGGAAGATCTCTATGAAGAGAACTATGAAACTTTAAGAAAAGAAATAACTGAAGATGTCAAACAAATGAAAAAACATACCATGCTCATAGCTGGGAAGAATCAATATTGTTAAAATGTCTATACTACCCAAAGCAATATGTAATTTTATTGCTATTCCTATTAAAGCTCCATTGTCATATTTTAAAGATCTTGAAAAAATAATACTTCATTTTATGTGGAATCAGAAAAAACCTCAAATAGTTAAAACATACTCAGCAATAAAAACAAAGCAGGAAGAATCATGCTACCAGCCCTGAGACTGTACTATAAATCAATAGTGATCAAAACAGCATGGTACTGGCACAAAAACAAAGAAGCAGATGTCTGGAACAGAATAGAGAACCAAGAGATGAATCCAGCTACTTACCATTACTTGATCTTTGACAAGCCAATTACAAACATTCAGTGGGGAAAAGATTCCTTATCTAACAAATGGTGCTGGGTGAACTGGCTGGTGATGTAAAAGACTGAAACTGGACCCACACCTTTCACCATTAACTAAGATAGACTCTCACTAGATAAAAGATTTAAACTTAAGACATGAAACTATAAAAATACTTGAAGAAAGTGCATGGAAAACTCTTGAAGGAATCGGCCTGGGTAAATATTTTATGAGGAGGACTCCCCAGGCAATTGAAGCTGTATCAAAAATACACTACTGGGACCTGATCAAACTAAAAAGCTTCTGCACAGCCAAGAACATAGTAAGTAAAGCAAGCAGACAGCCCTCAGAATGTGAGAAAATATTTGCAGGTTATACTTCCAATAAAGGTTTAATAACCAGAATCCATGGAGAATTCAAACATATTAGCAAGAAAAGAAGAAGTGATCCCATCTCAGGGTGGGCAAGGAACTTGAAGAGAAACTTCTCTAAGGAAGACAGACGCACGATCTACAAACACATGAAAAAAAGCTCATCATTCTTAATCATCAGAGAAATGTAAATCAAAACTACTATGAGATATCACCTAACCACAGTAAGAGTAGCCCACATAACAAAATTCCCAAACCAGAGAAGTTGGCTTGGATGTGGAGAAAAGGGCACACTTCTACACTGCTGGTGGGAATGCACACTAATACGTTCCTTCTGGAAGGATGTTTGGAGAATACTTAGAGACCTAAAAATAGACCTGCCATTCGATCCTATGATTTCTTTACTAGGTATATACCCAGAAGACCAAAAATCACAACATAACACAGACATCTGTACCAGAATGTTTATTGCAGCCCAATTCATAATTGCTAAGTCATGGAAGAAGCCCAAGTGCACATCGACCCACAAATGGACTAGCAAATTGTGCTACATGTATACCATGGAATATTATGTAGCCTAAAAGAAAGATGGAGACTTTACCTCTTTCATGTTTACATGGATGGAGCTGGAATATATTTTCTTAGCAATGTATCTGAGGAATGGAAGAAAAAGTATCCAATGTACTCAGCCCTAATATGAAGCTAATTTGTAGCTTTCACATGAAGGCTATAGCCAAAGCTATAGTTATAACCCAACTATACCACAAGACTTTGGGGAAAGGACCAAGGAAAGGGAAGGGAGGGGGGAGGTTAGGGTAGAGGGAGGGTAATGGGTAAGGGCCACACCTACAGTGTATTTTGGAATGGGTATAGGCAAAACTTACTAAATGCAGAATACAAATGTCTACATACAATAACTAAGAAAATGCCACGAAGTCTACGTTGAACAGTCTGATGAGAATATTTCAGATTGTATATAAAACCACTACATTGTACCCCTTGATTGCACTAATGTACACAGCTATGATTTAACAATAAAAAGAAGAATTAATGGACAAAAGCCCATATCTGCCACTACTAAATCACACATATTTACTCTCAGCTACCACCTGAGAACAATGACTTCTGCTCTTATTCTTATTCCTCTCACTAGCTGTATCAGGGGTGGCGAACAAGTTCGACTACATGCTCGGAGATCGCTCCTCAGGGGTCCCTCCTCAGAAGCAGCATAACAAAATCCAAACTTGGCAAAGAGCCACAGTATACAAAATAATGATAAGAGGCAAAGAGCCGAAATTCATTTTGGCCGGGAGGCGCATGCGGCTCTAGCCGCGTGTTTGCCACCCCTGAATATAAAACTGAACCCTAATGGCAGGAAAGCCTAGAATTTGTACTTTCCAGGATGTATGTTCTTGTGAAATAGGAAATAACTTAGAAAGTTAGAGGTGATAATGTAACAACAATACCTGGAAGAACTATTCTTTATTGCAACAGAAACTCAAACACTAAAAGTAATAAAGGAATAACTGTAATGATTATATCTCAGGTACAGCTGTTCAATTTGATAATCATTGAATTGTCCTTACCATTTAATCTATTTTCCTCTAGACTTATTCTGTACCAACTATTCAGTAATAGCAACCACAAGAAATCAACAAATAATAAAGGAGAGATGAGAGAAATATTATGTGGTTTATTTTTCTCTTTTTAATCCTCTTCCCTTTACCAAAACAATAGCAATAATAAAACAAACATCAATTTTGAAATGACAAAGGGCTGAAAATAAGAATGAGGTACTGTATTGTGCTAACACTTTTTGTGAGGAAGTCATAGAAAAAGTCATTTATAAATTAATAAGCAATATTCATATTATGGTATTCTGTTTGAGCAATTGAGTTTTCTGGGGCTAGGTTACCATGAAGATGAATTATGCAATACTTGGAATCAGAGAAGACAATGGTTAAGCATCCTCCAGATGGCAGATCTACATTATAAGAATAAATATCGTGAGTCAATATCAGGAAGATTTTCTAAATATCTAAGTAAATATAATACACTGTTTCCTGTACCTTAACTAGGGGATGATTGTGGCACCTTGCCAGAAAACACACAGAAATATTATTTGTATAATGTGGTTATAGTGATTAATCTCAAAGTTTGAATTTGAATCTTATATTCTAGGTATGAACACAGTTTATAAAAAAAAATTAGCAGTATCAAGATTTAAATAATTTGCAGATAGTTTCTAAATGGCCTTATCAATCAGTGGATGATAGGTTCCTTATAACTTATTCTGAAAACTTCAGTATTGAATGTAAATATATGATGGATTAAATGTTTACATCCCCTGCCTCAAATACATATGTTGAATTCCCACTCCCCAAAGTGGCTATGTTTGGAGAAGAGGCCTCCAAAGAAATAATTAAGATTAAATGAGGTTATGAAATTGAAATCTTGATTTGATACAATTAGTGTCCTTACAAGCAGAAACACAAGAAAACACTCTCTTGCTCATTCTTTTCTCTCTCTCTCCAGGAATGTAAAGATAAAAGATCACAAATGTAGCAAGGAAGTGTCCATTCATCTGCAACTCAAAGGGCAAATCCTCACCAGATACCAACCCTGCTGGCACCCTGATTTTGGAGTTCCAACCACAAAAACTATAAGAAAATAATTTCTGTGGTTAAGTCATCAAGTCTATGATATGCATACACATATTTTGTTCTGGCAGCCTGAACAGACTAATACAGAGCATAATAAAATTTGATTGTTGATTCACTGAACAAATACAAATTTCATTTCTACTTGGTTTGTTAGATCATGTGGGAATAGATATTACCATGGTCACTTATTCAGATCATGATATCTGTATTTGTTTCCAGCATGTATTCAAAGATTTTTATCTGGTAGTCATTTGAATGTATACACTTATATTAAATAGCAATTCTCCTAGTATTATATAAGTACTAAACAAGAAATATTATAAATTGGATATAGGAATTATTCTTCCAATTTAAAGTGTACTGAACACATAAACTCTGTTATTCTAGGTGTGAAAATAAATTATTGGTTTATTTTGCTTAGACAGTTTGAAACAATAAAACAGTCTCAACTTTGCTAATTTTTTTTACTTTTACAAATCATGCTGCAATTAATATTCATATATTGCATTTAGTTTAAAGCAGGGGTCCTCAAACTTTTTAAACAGGGGGCCAGCTCACTGTCCCTCAAAGCATTGGAGGGCCAGACTATAGTTAAAAAAAAAAAAAAAAAAAAAACTATGAACAAATTCCTATGCACACTGCACATAATCTTATTTTGAAGTAAAAAAACAAAACAGGAACAAATACAATATTTAAAATGAAGAACAAGTAAAGTTAAATCAACAAACTTACCAGTATTACAATGGGAACTATAGGCCTGCTTTTGGCTAATGAGATGGTCAATGTCCAGTCCCATATTTGTCACTGCTAGTTGTAGCAAGTGATGCAAGTGTGCATCAGTTAGTCTAGATCTGGTTGGAGATTTCAGGTGTTTCATTCTGGAAAAAGTCTGTTCACAGACATAAGTGCTGCCAAAGATGGTTGCCATTTTGAATGCATGGTTCCTGAGATTAGCATATGTCTCAGAGGGAAAAGATGCATAGAAATTAGGAAGGCTGCTTGACTTGACTACGTCTTTCAGAGAGTCACAATTCTGCAGTTCAGCCAGTTCCATTTGGTAAATCGTATCCACATTTTCAATGTCAATAGAAAATGGATTACGGAAAAGCTGTATATTCTGTTCATGGAGATGAAGCTCTTTAAATCTAAATTGGAACTCCTTTTGCAACTTTTCCAGTGAATCCACACAAGTTTTGTTTGGGAATGCAACCATTGGTTTTTCCGCTAACAGATTTTGAATTGTGGGGAGATGGCAGAAATTTTCCTCCTTCACTTGTTTGATGAGGAGGTCTAATTTTACTTCAGATGCTTTCACATGTGATTGCATATCACAGATGAGCTTCCCCTTTCCTTGAAGTTGCACATTGAAACTGTTGAGTAGCTCTGTTACATCTTTCAGAAAGGCAAGGTGCCATTTCCATTCTGCATCATTGAGCTCTGGTACTTCTTTGTTTTTTGAAAGCAG